>MQRK01028529.1:0-37744 GCA_001938485.1 Girardia tigrina | reverse complement strand
ATATATATATATATATATATATATATATATATATATATATATATATATATATATATATTGATATGTATATAATGAAATATGATTAATTAAAACAAATAATAATTAAAATTTTACAAAATTTGAATATTGTTAATTTAAATAAACATTATTTTTCTTTTCAAACGATTCATCGAGAGTCGAATTTACCATGTTCCGAGGCATCGTGCGATTAATCAATTACCAGACCGGGTTTCTGTCTAAAAATTAAATCGAGTCAAATAGCTCGCTTTGATTGGTCAACCAATCACAACCAGATAGAAAAATTAAAATGAATTAAATCACGTTTTAAAAATTAGATAAAATATTTGGCATTACATTTCCATTCTCCATTGAATTTCCTATTTTCGACCGTTTTGTTTGTGAATCATTTGCACTTAATTGGATTGAGATTTTTTTGTGATTTTAATTTTTATATTAAAAACGATTTGAAAGCAAACTGAATTATTTTCTTACAATTGTAAAACTAATATTAGAAACTGATGAGAAATTTAATAAACGAATTTTTTTGACGTAAACAAATAAACAAATTTTGTGATCGAACTTTAAGTTTTTTTTATTTGTTATGATTTTAACGATAAAAAAATTATGATGATCTGTCTGAACAATATTTTTAAATGGGCCCAGTACAAAATACTCGAGCTTCAAATCCGCTGCGCCTCTGCTGGAAAATAGAGGACTGTACTAAACAGAGACCTTAAGTATTATAAGCTAGCTGTACTCTTAAGATTGGTTTAACCTGCTTAAAAAGAACCGGAAGTCACTTTGTAATTTAATGTAATGTTGCCTTACTATACATTTAATGAAAAGGTTGTATTAATTTTTATAGACCACTTGTACAGTCACTGTATTAAGTACCAATTTAACCTTCTCTTTCATCTTGTCCCGTTTCATCATTGAAATTTAATGGTAACTATATAATAAAAACAATATCTGATATCGATATGTTTAGATTCATGCAAATATCATTAAAAACTTTATTTATAATTTATCTTCACGAAAGAATTATTAATAATTAATAATTTTTGAAGAAATAAATATTTTCTCAATTTGTTAACTCAGTTTCATATTTATTGAGACTGCTTAAACTCTGAGGAATATTTCAAAGCAAAGCTGTGTTCGAAAAGGCGTCAGTTTTCGGTCTGATGACGGCAGCTTAAATATGGGAGCTGTTGAGACTGATTCTCTAATTTTTAAAGGAACTTTCCGCAGTCGAATGCGATCCGATCAAAACTGTCTCCTGTTGAACTATCAATTTATGTTGCTAGCAAATTTGAAAATTATTATTTAACGTTTTTATTCTTATTAAAGCAATTTTGTAAATTTGGCTTTAGAAAAAAACAAGAAAACTAAAACTGAGCAATTTTTGAGATTCTTTTGCTTGAGGTTGTATTATAAAGATGTACTTCTAAATTTATTCTGTTTTCCTTTGTCAACGAGATCATCTCGACGAATCTCATGTTGATTAAAAAAGATTTTTAAAATAGATAAAATGTGAAATTATAATAAATGTAAAATTAATTGGTCAACCAAAACACATTTTACAAAAATATAAAATTCAGTTATATTTTTCTACGTTTGTTAGAATATTAAATTACAAATATTTAAACAAAAACTGTCACCTTTAGGTTAAGTGAGTTGCTGTATTACCAAGGTAAAAGCTTTTCCATGATCTCCATCCACACCTTAAACCACAAGACATGATATAAAACTCATAATTTCCAAATATATTATTTACTTAAGCGATATCTAATAAAAGGATTAACGTGTAAATTAAATAACATTTTATTGTGGCAATAAAATACATAGACACAAGACATAGAAACATTACTACATCCTAATATGTCTGATCTGAGCGGAACATTGGTGTTGTAGGGACCATTTCAACGGGAAAATATGTCTTATTTATTTTTGGAAACTTATCTTCTTATGGTATATTTGATGATTTCTTAGAGTTACCCTACGAGTTCATGAAAAGGTTGATTGTTACCTTCCTACTATTAGTCCAGTGTTGTCATTACAAGTGCTAAAATGGTGTCTATCTATCTCTTTTCATAGTGAAGTTTGATTGCTTTGTATTTGTCATTGGAAGCGATGACTTCGAAATTAAACTACAGGTTTGCTTCGAAAGGGCATTTAAGTTTGATTAACCATATGTTGTTTCCTTTTTCTAAAATAATATACTGGATTTTTAATTAATTGTCAGGGAAATTGTAAAATAAAGTTAAATTGAATGTATTTTCCTCTTCCATTAACTTTATTAAATAACAAGATATAAAGAGATGAGGAATATTTAATAATTAGAACAATAATCCGTTTGTTATAGTCAATTGTTAAATCATTCGGTGATATAAAAAATAGATTGAGATTCGGATTTCCAAAACCAACAATAAGTATGGTGCTGGCCAAGTACAAATGAGTGAGCCGAAATTGTCACATAGGATTTATTGTACAACTATTAATTTCCTTTTTTAATCTGTTACTAAACATTCGTCTGTTAGACTTGTAATTCAATTGCATTAGGTGCCGGTAGTGAGATGACAATTCGTCGATGAGAATGCTCAGTTAAACGAATTTCCAGTTCCGGTTGATTATGATTAGAGTGATCCGGTTGGATTAGTCACAGAAAAATAATGTGGAAATCAGCTTCTTGAGTTTCTCTATGTTACACTAATCAGCAGACTTCGACTTGTCCAGAAAGATACTTATTGTTGGTTTTGGAAATCCTAATCTCAATCTATTTTTTTATATCACCGAATGCTTTACAATTGACTGTAACAACCAGAAGTTTATTGTTCTAATTATTAAATATTCCTCATCTCTTTATATCTAGTTAATTAATACAGTTAATGGAAGAGGAAAATATATCCATTTTTCCATTACAAAATTGTGCATCGTTTAACGAGTATTTTTTAAAATTTTCTACGAGGAAACTAGTAAGGCCGTCTATAACTTTATGATAAAGTTTTATGTTTTGAGGGTTTAAAAGATGATAATTCTATCACATGTGCGTTGGAGTATCGCTGGCATTTTATATATACTCTTATTCTATGAGAAATGGAGAAGGAAACGTTATTTTGTTATGGCTAGGAGTTTCTATCTTACGATATACATAGAATACCAAGCTTCGAAGGTGAGATATCCCTTCATTTGTTGAGGTGTTTGTTATGGGTGTTCTGCTTGAAACTGTTCCTTATATGTTCTCTCTAGAGAGGCAGCACTTGTTGGTACAGTTTAAATTGACTCTTGGTGGTAGATCTTGATTAATGCTTAGAATGGTTCAATGTCAATGAGTACGCTTTTGGATTTTTTTTCCAGCTGTTGGAAATTTTGTTCATTTATAGTACGTTACAATTGGATTATCACTATTTAGATTCCTAGTGATATACATTATATCGTCAGATTGATAAAAGACGTGCAGGTCATGAATATAAATTTTTTATGCCTAGATTACGCGAAGTAACTTTTTTACAGGCCGATGTTAATGATTGTACTACATATTTATCTGTTTCTTGTCAAAGCTCTTCTCTGCTTTCAGCTGAAAAGACGTTAAAAAATATCATTTTGTGATGTGTGATGAATCTTTTAATTAAGTAAGTAACGATAGTTTTAAAGAATAATATTCTAGCTATAATTGTGAAACTAGCTCTCTATGTTTATGCGTATAATGATAAACGACCAAGAATGAGAAAGAATATTTAAGACACAAATTGCACAAAGATTAAAAATTCTGCTTAAATACGACTTCTAATCCCAGACTGAAATAAGTTAAAAATAATAATTTTGATTTAATTTCAACTAACGAAAAACCTTTTTTAACTTCTATTCATTATTAGATTTTCTAAGGACACATTAAATCCATTCCTACATAAAATGTTTAACATATTCGACATGAGTTTCGGTTTCAGAATGAATTAAAAATTTTATTAAAATTAGAAAATAAAAAATTAGATTTATGTCAAAAAATGTTTTAATAAAAATTATTAATATAATATCTTTATAATATAACGAATTATTGTTATAAGATTTACGATTTCTAATAAAGTTTTATAAAAATATAGATTTTTTATTTATCTATAACGATAATGAAATTAGACTTTCGTAAAATGTCAATAAAAGAAGAACGAAATTCCTAGAAAAGCCAAATCGAAATTTTCGACAATGAAGAATCGAAAATGAAGAAGAAAGAGAGGGTGGTGAGAGGTGCTGTAGCAATCAGCTGGAGAAACGCATCTATCGATTTCTAGAGGCGATTATAGCGGCGGACACGGACGCGAGTCTCGATTACAGTAAGAAGCATCTTGAGCGCTTTCTGGGGCTACTGGAGGCAAGCGGTGTGACCGTCTCTGCGGACTCGCGCAAATGCCGACTGAAGTGTCTTTACAACACAATAAAACTGATTGTCGGTGCAACGGAAACGAGCTCCTTCCTCAATCGATTCGTGGCGGAAATGATCGGCTGTCTTAATGTTCGGAACAAAAAAGCACGCGTGATAGCGGGTCTGATGCTCGTGCAAGGTGTTCTTGCAACCGCCGAGACTCAGGAAGGAGAAAGACATACGGCCCTCTTTAGTGCCAAAATTTGCGATTGGGAATCGGTGATGAATTGGGCAGCGAAAGTTTCTATATGACTTTTGCTTCACTATACCTCCAAAAATAGAGTTAAAATTACGGTGATTGCTCTGTAAATTGAACACTAATGTATATTCTTATCATGTATTTTCCTGCTGTTCAAATTAGGCAGCGTTCAATTTTCGGAGCCACCTATGTACTTAAATCATACTTAAATCTCACCAAATGGTTATTAAAAAATAATTAATTAATAAATAAAGAAAAAATAGTTTAAAAGATTTAAATCTACTAAAGCAAATTTAAATACTTCGTCATTTAAATAACATAGTATAATTTTAAACTTTAAAATACAAATAGTTCTGTTGGAAAAGTAAATTTATTTATTTATTTTTATTATGCAACTGAAATAGTGAAATGAGATTAAAAATTTCCATCTGTCGAACATTTAAGGATTAAAATTTGAGAATTGATTTTCAGTTTTCCTAAAGGAAATATCCAATTTAGATGCTTTAGGTATAAAATTATGTATGTTATAAACACGGGATCAGTTTAATTGAATTTTTGGATGCTCTTCACTTATGGCTTAAAATCGTTTACAGAATGCTTCTGGTATACACTTTAGGATTGAGTAACTTATTACCAAAAACTTTTTTTATTTCAATCATGTGTTAGGTTCGATATCAAAAGTTAAAGTCAAAACACAAATATTTTATTAATATAACATTATTCATTTTCCTTTTCATTTTCTTTTGCACAAACCATTTATACATACGGACAGTGAAATATAAATAGGAATACTTAATTTATTATTTCATTAATTTAGGAATGTCCAAAATTAATTTTACAATATTACTATAGTGAATTCAAATCCTATTTTTTTGAATTCCCTATTCTTCAAACTGTGTATTAATATAAGTGTGTACATTTTTATGTGTGTTCGAACAGGATGATTGTGATAATCAAGTATGTGATAATAAGTTCCTTCTGACATATTACGAGGGGCGTTCCGAAAGTAAGTGGAAAAAAGGGAGACGACACCACAAGAAAGCATTTATTGAAGGAATACAATGTCATTCAGATAGGCCTGTAATCTCCGCCAACTCGCGAATGGTAAGGCAGCGATTTTCATTGATGGTCTCCGACACTTTTTCCACATTTTCTACCATGCTCATCGTTGCTGGACGTCCACTCCTGTCCGCGTCGTCCAAGGATTCACGTCCATTTTCGAATTGATGCACCCAATTGTAGACAGCAGACTTTTGCAGGTCTCTTCCTTGAAACACATTTGATAAGCGACGCACAATGTCAGACACTGGAGTATCCTCTTTCCAAAGGAAAAAGATGAGGGCACGCTGAGAATGTACTGCGTCTTCCATGTGTTAAACAAAAATGAAAACACTGCCTATGACAGTTTCCTCTATGCTGCTCACATGTTGCATGGACCAATGCCACTTTTGCTCGATTTCTATTGGTTGGTAAGTATATCACGCCACCACGTCATCTGTCCCTCTGTAAGATGCACACACACGCGCACACCCGCATATAAGTATTTCCACTTACTTTCGGAACGCCCCTCGTATGTATTAAATCGTCACAGACAGATGGATGATAATTATATTGTTTGGGTATGGGCGTGTGTGTTTATACATAATGTATAAATAGTATATTTATATTTTTGTGTTTATTTATTTATATTTTTCTGTTCTCAAGAAAGTGAAAGAAAAACGAAAAAAAAGAAAATGGAAATGGTGGATTATATTTCCCCCGTTATTCATTTCATTCCCATTATTTATTTCAGTAGATAATTATTCAATTCTAAATTGCCAATGGCAATTTTTAAATTGAAATTTAAAAAAAAGTAATCGATGGACAATATTAATATTGTCATAAATAATTATTACTTTATGGCTGATATACATTATTTGCTTATTCTCGCTTGATTCGTGTTGTGATTTAAGAATACTAGTTTCACAAACAATAAATGAAAATTTTCATTATTTACATTGTTCCTCTGATTGAGACAAGATTGCAAGTCAAATTTCATTGACCGTTGTGATACTGATTTCCTTTCTAACATTGATCCTCTGATCGAGACCATATTACAAGTTAAATTCCATTTCACTGAGATAATAAAGACAAGTACTATTATTCATTTTATCGTTTAACATATATTTTCTTTTAATTTGAAAAAATCTTTACTAAACTTTATCATTTTCCCTTCTATCTATATACTTGCTTTCGTGTCATATTGTCCGGTGTCCAATCTCATTTTGTAATTTCAACCCATTTCTCATGATGCCATTGTGCTGAAATTTTCAGGGTAGTTGTATTTTGCTATAACGTATCGACTGAACGATCTTTTCAAATCCTCTGTCACCACTTGGTGAAACAAAAACTAACAAAACAAATTAAATCACAATTTTTATCTCACAAATTGATAAAAATAGACCAATAAAAAATCGTTTAATTGAATGAATCAGTCATTAATGAATCACTCAACAGAAAGGACTTTTTAATTTTTTTAATTTGTCATATTATTTATAATGATATTTCAATAAAAAATTATCATTTTAGATTTTAATTTAAAATATTTCCCAATGTTTCATTTTATGATAACATATTTGAAAATATTTTGAATAGTTCTTTGAGAGATATTAAATTCATAAATTCAAAACTTTAAGTGAGCTCCACAAATCATAAAAATATGTATATAAAATATTATTTTTATTTTCAAGAAACTACTTATTTTTTAGTTTAATACTAATTTAATGAAATGAAAAAAAATTGAAATTTTTATCTTTAGGTACATTCGACATTATGAAGGACCCCATCAAAGATGATTACCAAAGATTAGCAGAAGAGTTTGATAAAGCTACTGAAGAATATAAACGCTTAAGAGGTTTTGTTGATACTCTTGATTCCGACTATTCTCAAAGTAAATCTCTTGATGTCATCAGAAGATACCTCAGTTTAAAAGGAATGATTAAAAGAACTGTTTTACATCTAAAGCTTCCAAACATTACTTCAGGAAAATCAGATTTTAATTCAAATCCAACAGGTATAAGTGCTATGGGAAACTTACTTCAAGGTACAAGAACATTTGTTAAAAGATCTGAACAAGCTAAAAAATGGGAGGAGAGATTACAAAGTAATTTACAATAAAATTTAATATTAATTTTATATTTAAAATTTTTGGATTCCGTATCAAATTTCATTGTGAAATGAAATAAGTAATCAATTAATTAATTGAAATATTTTTTAGTTTTTCAAATAGTTTTCGAAAAATATAATTAAATAAAAAATATTTACTTGTTTTTAGAAAACAAAATGATTTGTGAAACTTTTAAAAGAACGTTTGAAGAAAAAAAGATTAAATTAAAAAAAAGTTTTGATTTTTTTAGTATCAAAAGGTCTTCCGGTCAGTGATCTAATTTTAATTGTTAAATTCATGTAAAATATTTTATTTTGTTTCAATGGTACTTAACTCAACTGAAATAAAATATTCATCAAATTTAAACAAAAAATATAATCTGTCAGTCAATTATTTTACAATGAATTTATAATAAGTGTTTATTGGAAGTGTTGGGAGACTAAAATAAATAAAATTACAAAACCCGGAAGTGTTTGATTTCTTCTTTTATGATATAAAAACATTATTTTATTAAAATAATATTATATATAATCTTTTGAAAATAACATAAATAAAAATAATTGATTGAAACACAAAATGTTCTCAAAGGTTGTTAATTATTTTTTTTCATTTTTCTTTAATTAATCAAAAACTTTTTTGAGTTTATGAAATGATTATTTCTAATTATAATATTTATATCATTAAAATAGAACTCGGCAATATTGTTCGGGTCGTTGGATTTTGGATGTTTCTTTGACAAAAAAACTTTTCCGCGGACTTTAGCCGTCGGCAGTAAGCCGGTAAAAAATTAATTCGGATCCTTTATCGATTATTTATGATTCAAAATCTCTCTTGTATAGATAGAGCAATGTCTTTTATTATATTTTGCTCTTCTCTCGCAGAAGAAGAGAATGTTCTGGATTCGTAAGTCGACACTTGAATTTTAAATAGGACATAACTGGGGCTTTTAATAGCGGTATAAACGTTTAATTTCTTTGATCATATATTTTGGAATTACTTCCCGGAATATTCCAAACGCCCTGTGTAGAATACGACAAAACTAATATTAAAAAATAATAGTTTTTATTTGTCATTATTAAGAACATTAATATGATTTCCAACATTTTTAATGTTAACACAAATCAAATTGTCTCTCCGACAACTCTCAATAAAACTCAGTTGACATCGAACTATAAATTGATAAGGTTAGAAGGAATCATTAAAAAATAATTATTAGAATAAAGATTTCCATTTTATACAATTAAATTAATTTTAATGATTTTAACTAATCGATTTAGTTAGTTCATCTTAAATTTTATGAAAAACTAGAAAGTTCATAAGCGGCAATCCGCTTTTTTTAGTTATTAAATTTTTATTTTGCTTACTTAAAAATTTTTAATTTTTCAATTTTTTTTTTATAATTTAAATTTTCTTTTATTTTTTTGTTATCGTGAGGACTCTAAATCGGATGCTAATAAATGTTCTAATAATAATTGTCTCAATTCTCCTAACAGAGTTCATTTTAACAATTATAAAAATATAATAATAAATAAATTAAAGACTATTTGAAATGCGATGCAATAATAAATCGAAAACAATCTAACTTGATCGCCTCCTGCAGTAATCTTAAAAAAATAAAAATGAATATTCATTATGTAAAATTAATTATTAATTTACATTGTTGTCTTTCGATTTCATTTTCTGATGCGTTCAAAAGTTAAATTCAAAATATTAAAATGAATTCTAAATAATTTTATTAATGATTCAGATAAACAACTGACATTTTGTATTATAAAATTAACATTAAAAGATCTTCAATATATATATATATATATATATATATATATATATATATATATACAGGATGTGACAAAAGTAACGCAAAACATGAAATTTAGATACAATATACATGTAAAACATTAAATTTTTATTCAAACACAACTAAAAACGCCGTTTCAATTTATGTTCGAATAGTACTTCAGTCTTCGAAATGATGACCATCGCTGTTCAAACATTTCTGCAGCCTTGAAGATACCGACGGGCACCCCCTTTGGCACAACTCATTGTCAATTGATTGTACACCATCGGTGATTGCTGCTGTCAATTCCTTTCTGTCAATTCCTCCCCAAAGAAAAAAGTCCGATGGGGAACGCGGTGGCCATTCCATCCAACCACGCCTTCCAATCCACGAAGCTGGGAACTTTGCATTCAACCAGTCTCTCACAATAATTGCAAAATGTGGTGTTGCTCCGTCGTGCTGGAAAATGATTCGTTTCACCACCTTGTATTCTCGACTAAATCTGAGGCCACAGCCATTCGGATAGCATTTCAAGGTAAGACGAACCTGATACAGTATCATTAAAGAAGTAGGGCCCAATAATTCCTTGAGAAGAAATGCCGCACCAGACTGTGACTCCTGGAAGATTTACTTCTTTTTCGATGATCTCGTGGGGATTGTTGCTTCTCCAGTAGATGCAGTTTTGCCTGTTAATGTGACCGTTCAGCTTAAATACTATCTCATCAGACCATAAGATGGAATTAACAAAGGCAACATTTTTTTCAGCATAAGCCAAAAATTCTTCTGCAAAGTGTAGGCGTCAATCTGAGTCGTCTTCATGGAGTGCATGAAATAATCTCGGGATGTATGGTTTCAAGCCCATGCTTCTTAGACAACGGCGGACACTTTGGTAAGAGATTTCATCACCGGAACCATCCAACTAACAAGCTATTCTGCGACACGAAGAAGTTGGAGTACCATTGACCTCTCTCTGCACAGCAGTTTGGATATTAAAATCATTTATTACCGAAGGTCGTCCTGACTTTGGAAGGTCACATACTGAGCCGGTGTTTTCAAACTTCTTCACGAGTCTCTGAATTGTTGATGGCTGAATTGTCTCTTTATTTAACTCCACATTCAATTGCTTTGCTGTATTACTGTAATTGCTGCACTTATAAAAGTATTTCACGGCTTTAATTCTTTCTTCGGTTGATAATCTGTTCTCCATTATCGATTAAATGAACTCCAAACGTTCGCTTTTAAATCCAATTTATGCTTAACACAAGCGATGAATCGATAAAGCAAATTTGAAATTCAAATTTTTTTTTTATAAGAAAGAAAAGTTGAAACATAGAAATCGGCTGAGAAATGAGTCAAACTAATCATAGATTCTGAACGACCTTAAAAGTATGATTTAAAATTAAGTCGTTCCAAGATTTTTGAAGTAGCAAGTAGTAGATTTTTGAGCGTGACGTATAAACAATATGTAGTCTATTATATTATATATATATATATATATTTTTTAATCGTTAGTCCTTGAATCAAAGAAACACAAATTGGATGTTTAAAGTTTTTTTTCAATAAATATTATTCAATTAATAACAATTATATATACAATAATATAATGGTGAAAGTGTTGTTGTAATGACTCAAATTCTCATGACAAAGCCTTGTCATTTGGTACACAAATATACAATTACACGTATACACTCATCATACTGTTGGTGTCATACAAACAGTTTTATCAGCATATATACATTAATTATTATATAATTATTCTTACTCACATTAATGATTTTTATTTAACACCTTTCATTCAATCGGTTTCAAAAATTTAGTTAAACTCTTTAAATATCTTAACTTTCAATTTAAAATGTAAATCATGCTCGAACCATAAATAATCACGAATATCATAAGCAACAATTTTCTATCTGGATGGGAGATACACGCTTCCAAATACATATTCAACATAATAAATTTTAAATATTTCTCTCAGTGATAAAAATGTATAATATTGATGGATATGCTGAACGTTATTCGTCTCCTAAAAAATTAATAATAATATATTAATTTTAAATTGCTGCATTAATTTTAAAAGAAAATTATATTTCATATCCGTGAGAAAAATAGGTCTTAATGGAAACATTGTCATGAAGAATAAGTAAAATTGAGATTGTTGATCCTATTAAATGATAATTATCAAAGGCAATTAACGTAAGGTCGGATATGATATAAGTGTCATTGAAGAATGTTCCTAAGTAAAAACGAGAAGAGATAAGAAACAAAACAGGAAGTATTTCTTAGAGATACTTGGTTATAAAAAGGGATCAAGCTGGATTAAAGAGATGATATAAATTAATGAAACTGATTGGACAAGCACCATTGCAATAATTTCATAAAATTAGATGTAAAATTTACAAAATTATAAAAACAAAAGTTAATAGAGTATATGGAAATAAAGTCTGTCCGTCCGTCTGTAGCACATGTAATTATTACAAATTACAAAAAATATTAATTCCATCAAACATTCCACATATTCTGATAATTAATTTTAAAATTATTATTAACTGGCTGTATGACCGGCTTTGCATAGGAAGAAAGATTTTTTTGATAGGTTTCCATTCATTTTCGGAGTTAATTGGATGAAAGATTGTATGGATTGCCACGTGTTTTACTTTGATATGTCGGCTTCACTGGTAAGTGTCTCTAA
The DNA here is from genome assembly GCA_001938485.1 of Girardia tigrina. Taxonomy (NCBI): domain Eukaryota; kingdom Metazoa; phylum Platyhelminthes; order Tricladida; family Dugesiidae; genus Girardia; species Girardia tigrina. Next base: position 25,520 of record MQRK01028529.1, on the reverse strand, counting down.
ATCTCAATGAGGTGGAAGGAGGCTAAGGAGAAAGTTCATATAAAATTGGTTCACGCACAGAACATTGCCACGAAAAGATGTTTTTAGACTTTTCTCAAATGAAACGATAATATTAAGATGTAACTAAAACACATAAAATTTTTAATAATAGAGCAAAACAATATTATATTAAATATAAAATTGATTTAAAATTTGTGTTATATATACATGTCATACGAAATTAATAAAAAATTATAAGTTTATAATATTTATTACGAACAAAGTGGTAAATTATGCTAAAAATTTTTTTTTATAATTCTTGCACATACGAAATATCCAAGTAAAGAAATATCAGCTCCATTTTTCTAAACGTTATTGAATTTCATAACTCTCTCTCACTCGATCAACGTCAATGACTTGCCCGTCGACCATCAATCCAGACATCATTTAACTCATCAGGAGGACTCGATTCCAACGGCATATTCTCGTGTGATTGATCCAAAGAGGATTAAGATGAATGTTCACAGTGTATCACCACAAAGTACCCGTTTTCGGGAAAAGAGTACAACATTTCCTCAGGGTCACGGAAAATCATGTGGATCTTGATGTAGAATAGCTATGCACTTCTTTTAATCTGAAAATCTCCCTGAAATTTCAAACAAAGGCGGTAAATCTCTGGCGGAAAGTAAAATGGACGAATATCAGTATTTGCTGCTAAACAAGTCTAACAAATATTGTTGCCCACTCCGCGACTCCCTCTTTTCTCAGAAGAATATTTATACAACATTTTTAATATTAGGAAAATGATGAATTTTATGAAAAAATCTCTAAAGCATTTTAATTGGATTTTTTTAGAAATATTTATTATAGAAAAAAAATCTAAAATGTTTTCAAAACTAATTATAAAAATTCTTTAATTTAATGCTATCCTTACGCATTTTGTTCCTCGCAAAGACATTTTATGTTTGGTTACAATTCCATTAGCTTTAATCGCAAATTATCAGTAACAGAACTAAATCCATCTTCTGCTAAATATAAAATCTAAACGGCAATGATATCATTTGAATATTTCATCTCTCTTTTAATTATTGTTTCTTGTTATCTGAATTACTATTTTTCCTGTTTTTTAATTTTCTGAATGCAACAGATTCTGATTCTTTGAATACCTTCATTTTTATTTCTTAGAAACTGTGAAGGATACAGTATCTACATGACACTGCCCATTTTGACATGGGTAAGAAATAGATTTTTGATAAAGACCCCTTCCATGGCGAAAAAATGAAAAATGACAAATATACTTCTTCTAAGATTGATATTAGGTTTATAGGAACACAATATACTATTCAAGAGTGTAACTTCTCAATTGCAATGATTTACAAGGACTGACTTATGCCACTTGGAAGGATTTTGTCCAATTTGAATACACAAATAAACTGCAATTATTCGGTAAACTTATATACGTGGATATCATTATTGTACAAAGTTTTTATTAATTCGCGCATGATTTAAAATGTTAATGACCAATATATAACCAATGATGACACAGAATGGTTTTCATACAATAATGTTTGAGTTTCATTTTCTTACGATTTCATCATTTCCATACTATATTAAGTACAATGATATACATAGGGTGTTCCAAATGTAATGGGAGGAATTTATTTTGTATGCGTATCTGACAATATAAAAGAAAATGCAAAATTAATGGTACAGCTGTGTCTGCAAACATACAGAGAGTGTTCTGAATGGGATCCCATTCACAATTGTTTTCCTTACAATTTTCCTTAACAATATTCAAATCGCTCATACTCTGCATGAAATACTATTTTGACCATGTCCTGTGGTATTTCTTTAATACTACACTCAATCTTGCCTCGGAGCTCAGCAATGGTAGCAGCTCTTGTGAGGTACACATACACAGTTAAGTCAGGCGACCAAGGAGATCACTCCATTGGACCACCTTTGTCTATCCAAAGCTGAGGAAACTTTTGGTCGAGCCAGCTGCGCACTGAAGCTTCGTAATAGGCAGAAGCTCTGTCATGTTGGAAGATGAGCCTCGCATAAGGCCTCATAGTTATTTTCTGCAGGTGTAGATAGACATCAGTATTGACTGGATCATCAAAGAAGTAAGGTCCAAAGACACCCGCCGAAGTTACTCTTGAGCGTGTGGATTCTTTGGACAGCACTGAACACTGTTGTTTCTTGACATTACTCCAGATAGGTGAAACAAAGATTAAGTGAGGGTTGCCTTCGAATCTCTCCACAATAGTTTTGGAAAGCTCTTCTCACCTTTCAAAGTCGCAATCGCTGAGCATTTGCACGTCTTGTGAACGGTAAGGCTTAATATCACGTTTCACAAGCAAGTGGTGATAGTTAGTTCGTGACAGGCCAAGAGTGGCTGCCCTACGAGACACTGACGTTGAAGGATCTGCGGTGACCAACCTTTGAACTTGTTCGAGCTGTTCAAGCGTTGTAGATGTAGCTGGGTGCTCTGACTTGGACAGATCTTCAACGCTTCCATTGGAAACACATTCGAATACATATTCTCATGGATTTTGCAGCCTTCATGCAGTGAGTTTGGAAGTGAATGTTCCTAAATCTAAAGTCTAAAATGATGAAGCAAACATTAAAGCTGAAAGAACATCCTGTCCATCGCACACAAGAGTTCAAAGATGTTGATTTGAGTCCCATGTCGCTTTTGGGAGTTAGTTTTGTAAAAAGATTTAAGGGTGATTAAAACTTTCTTGTATTTGTTTCATGGATACATGAGGCTCATTTTTGTGTTCATCCGTTATTTGTGTCATATGGTCTGATACTAATCTTGTTAAAATCGGAACCAACATGAATGTATCCTCAAAATGTTACCGTGTAGGTAGGTTTAAATTAAAATTTTTTAACTTTTTTCATTTTTCTATCATTATACTGTTAATGGTGATTCCTTCAGATGTTAAAAGATAATGTTATTCTAAATTTTAAAAAGAAAAGATATTTTTCAAGAACAAGTCAGCGCTACGCTGCATGTGAAAAATATCATCAAGGAATTTCTATTGTCACAATTCCCTGAAAGAATAATCAGTAGACATTTTAATAATTCATTGAACAACTGAAATTATTTATTGTGAGGAAATGTTAATTTATCCCTAGATGAGTAAACAAAAGCGTGTGAACACCTAATATCTCGCTTACGCGGTCAATTGAAATAAATGGACGAGTTTTTGAACATTTATTAGTTTAGTAAAGTCTCATGTTATCTGAGAATAAATTATATTTTCTTTGATCTATCTGCCTTATTCTTTGTAATAAGCTGTCAGCATTTTAAATCCTCCAAGGGTCACGCGGTATCCAGATGAAAGACCATAAATATAATTATTGAGAGTATTATTCATCAGAGTCTGTGTATTCTCCCAAGACGTTTTTTTTAAAAAATGGAATGTCTGCTTCAATTGACGTTACAAATTTGAAATTGTTTGTTTAGTTAATATTAATTATTCAGATGTACATAGGTCAAGTAAGTAACCATTGAACAATAATTTTGTTTTAATTGATTGTTTTTTACTGAAATATACAAAATTATTTCCTAGAAGATCAATTCTCAGGGGCCATAAAAAAACTGTGGGAACAGACCAACAATATCAGTTCTTTTCTTTTAATTTGTGAAAAAAAAAATAATAAAATAAAGAAATAATAAATAATTCGCAAATTAATACATTAATTTAAATTGATATTTGTTTCAAAAAGGCAAATTGTTTTTTTTCAAATAAACTCAAATAAATTAGTTTTTTATTGAAATTCAATTTGTCAGAAAATTAATTACTAATTAAAGATGTGTTTTATTGAAAATTGGTTTCAATTATCTGAGGGATATTTTCCAGTAACATTTAATCAATAAATTTTAATTACTTTGATAAAAAAAAATTTAACTGAAGGATAAATTTATTGACTTTAATGCTATTCAAGACAAATAAGAAAATTATACAAAGTACAAATATTTGAAAATATATTTTATGATTAAATGTTTCGACGGTTCTATCATCAACTTCAGATAGCTGATTGATCGCTGTAAATGTAAAATGAATGATTATGTAATCGATTATGTAAAATTAATCGAAAACTCTTAACAACTTCTTACATTGGTTATTTTAAGGGGTATCAGTTCAAAGAAATACAAATGGCATTCTACCTACAATCGTAGACGAAAGGGAGTGGGACAGTTTTGATATGAATCGAAATGATCATTTTTAGATAAAATATATGAAAATATTTGTGTTAAAATTGTTATTTTATTTTAAATTGGGTTACCGAGTTCTGTTACCTTGGATCAATAATATCTTCTTACGGAAATTGTGAGGCAGATATGAGAGAGAGAATAAGGAAAGGGTACGGCAAGCTACGAACTTTGATGCATATCCTGAAGTGTCCAAAACTAACGATCCGAAGCAAGCGAAAATTGATTGAGAGTTGTATACTACCTGTAGTATACTATGGGTGTGAAAATTGGACACACTGGTAAAGAAACTGCAGAGCCCACACAATCATGGTACTCGACTAGTGTTGGGGATAAGGAAGGATCAGAAGATCAGAATGGATACCATCACAATTGGGTTACCTCACCCAATGGACATTCTAGCTAAGAGACGACTTCCGTTCCACGTTCTCTTAGCTACTGGCAATGGACCGATGATCCTGAAAAGAGTCATTGAATCCTCAATGACAGAAGGTAAGAAAATCTCAGGAAGAAAGAAGCAACAAATCAAAGAATGCCTAAGAGTCGACACGGAATAGCTTTTTGGAGAAACTGCTTCCTTTGATGATTTCTTAATATTAATTCAACAGGAAAGCGATCAACTCAAGATGAAAGATAGGATCGACTCAATAATATGCGAGAGGCGAATAATTAGGCGGAGATCAGAAGACATGCGAAAACTTATCAGACCGCGGATGAAACTGTTTCAATGTTAATACGAATCTTGTTTCAGGAAATTCGCGGAGCAGACAGAACTAAATTGACACGAGAAACAAGATCATAGACCAGGAGTCCCTCAAGAGAAAGAGCCAGAAGGATTCAATTGCCATCTATGTCGAAAGAACTACAAGACCAAAGGATGGCTCATCAGACATTTAAAAACAGCACACAAAATTGAAGATGAACAATTAGTCAAAATTTTTCCGAGCAGAACCAATCAGTCCAGACAATCAGAAGAAGGGAATCAACCACTGAACGCGATATCAGAAGACAACGTAACTCAAGTACCAATTGTCGATCCGAATACTGCTTCGATAGGAGAGTTAGAAGCGAGTCCTTTAGAAACCCATCTGGACTACCGCCTTACAGATCTAACTGTGAGAGGAACATTCAGATGCCCGTTTCGCGGATGTGTATTGGGACTACTATCCATGACTGGTAGTTTCTGACTGGATTGCCAAAGCGTGCGTGGAAGCGAAAGGCTGACGTCCCTGTAGGAGGCCTATCGGGGAGCTTATATACTTATTTGGTTTGGGTGGACCATCTAAAGAGCCTATAGGCTCAATACCATTTTTGAAAGAGATGAGATGCCAAATTTTATAAAACGGATTAATTAAGATATAATTTTAAAATATTTTAAAAAGATAAAAATATTTAATTTTAACCATTAAAAAACTCATGTAAAAAAGCAGATGTTGAACTACAAGGGAGTCCAAATATTGTTTTCCATTTTTAATTCATGTCATTCGTAAAAGGGATATTTATCTGTATAATTTTCGTAAAAAAATAAAATTTAATTCTAAAAAAACTTTTATTAATTATATTCGTATAAATTTCTGTCGTATAAATGTTTTTGTATGAATTTCCTAGAATCACAATAACTATTCAATCGAGCTAATTAAATTTTAATTTCAAGCGACAAACAATTATGTACTTATTCGACAAAATATTTAATTTTTAAATAAAGAATATTAATGCACATTAATTGTAGTGTTTTCTGTATATAAATGCATTTATGATAAAGTATTTTTTAATAATTTTGCGAATTAATCAGTAGCCTTATTATCTCAGTTATTAAATCAAAAATTAATGAAAGAATGTATGTTAGTGTAGACTTATTTTATGAAAAAAATCAGTAAAATTTATGACCGATTATAGTAGTCTAAAAGAATGCCTGTCTGCTAACCAGGAAGGGTTCAATAGATGAAAATGATTAGAACACTCTAAAAACCGTTTTCTGAGTGAAATGGTAATGCAAATGATAACAATAAAGGCTAATGGTGGATGGATGCTGACTCTAGGGAATTTTCCCTGATCCGCCCGACCCTCAGGTTGTCCCGAGAATCGGACGGAGGTAGCAGGGTTGCGCAGGGAAATTCTGTTCATCAGTTGCTGGGTCCATTTATTGAGAAATGAATGAAAAATAACGTTTATCGAATTCAATTTGTCGTTAAATCTTTCGAATCTTTCACAGAATATTTTAACCATTTCAGTATCGATTTTCGAATTCATCGATTCACATTTCGCTTTGTAAAAATTAATCTTATTGGAATAATTTTCTCCAAAAGCATTTGGCTTTCTATTTAAATCATTGTAAGTTTCATCCAACGCCGACATTCACTAATCATACATAAACACTGTGCCGTTTATTTGATTATTTCTATTTAAATTTTGATCTAAAATCAATTCGAGTTTGATAATATCGACGAGAAGAATCGGCGCATCGAAAGTCACATCATTTAATGTTTTTGTCATTTTAATATTTGTGGTCTTTTTTAACATTGCTATTAGCATAATTCAGCATCCAGAAAAGAATTCATTTTTTAATCAATTCAGAACGATATTAAATCACGTACCAACTTTATTTTTATCAATAATCAAAAACACTCGTTTTTACAAGTTCATCAATTTACTTCAGATTAACAAAAAACTCAAGGTCATAATTTTAATACTAATCATAATAACTAAATATTTAAAATATTAATTCAAATTGTTTAATTTCCATTGAATAATTTCAATATGATAAAAAATAATGAATTAATTTTCGATTTCAATTTAATTTGATTTTCTTTTGATATTTGATGTGAATTGTTTTTATTTTGATTTGATTTGAAACCAATTTGAAACGAATATATAATAAGGATAATAATTTAATTTAAAAAAAACAAAAATATAATAATTAAAATGTTCGAATCCCGAAAAGTCCCTGTGAGGAATATTCTAAATTGTACGAATGTGTGAATGCATTGATGTTGTATATTGATTTGATTATGTTGAAACTAAAATGGTGATTCTTTCTCCCAAATAAAAATTGGTATTTTTATATATATACAATGATTGACTATTCGAACAAAATTAAAATAATAATTTGATAAGTTTATATTATTAAAATTAACAATTAAAATTAAGTTTAATATTTTTTTTAAAAGCAAAAAGAAAAGCATTTAATTAAATTTAAATTAAATTCATTTTTAACAATTTTTTAAAGTTTTCATTATTCTGAGTTTTTATAAAGAGATGGTTAAAATTATTATCATTAATTAATGTTTTTAGAAATTATTTTTTTTTAAAAAGAATTAGAAAAAATTGTTCGAATAATTACAATTAAAAATAGAAATAACAAAACCAATTAGATCGATTTCCAACAGTAAAAGATCTGGTGAGAGTTATAATGACTCCAAATGTGATTATAATAAAGGTGTTAATGAAAAATGGCTCAATGTTGCTAACAGTCCTAGTGGAATCTATACATGTAAATTGGTAGAATCGACTAGTCAAAGAAACAAGTTGTTGGAGCAAGTAGTCATATATGTTATGCCGAATTTGTGTCAATGTCAAATTGGGCAACTTTTTGACGGAGTGTCTATATGGAGACAGTAAGTACTCACCGATATCTGACAGAGTATTATGTAAAAAGTGTGAAAGATTTTAAAATCCTCAAAGCCTGTTATACAAGAAAATATTTCACTACATTCGATCGAATTCCATAATTTATGATTTAAAAATATCATTGATTAAGCCTAATGAGGATAAAAGAGGATAAGAAAATAAATTCTTTTAATAAGTGTGAGGAATATTTGGTGTGTAATTGTTTTTTGTAGTGTTACATGTTTAAATGTTGTGTGTTGATTTGGGATTGTGCCTCTCCAAATCAGATAGATGATCAATATTTTAATTCTTATAATCTGAAACTAATTTATTTAAATTTAGATTTAATATTCAAATTTTTAATTTTTGTTATTGCAACTTTTAAATAATTTTATTGATTATTTTTGTAAATTTTTAAATAATTAAAATCAAATTAATGTTTAAAAATGACTGTAGAAATATTTTATTTAAGCCAATAAAATTTAAATTACCGTATATTACCGCGTATAATGCGAAAAATTTATACCACTTTTGGCCTCATTAAACATAGGGTCGCATTATACGTGAGTAATAAATTCTAAGTAAGTTATCTAAATCATTTATTATTAATGAGTAATGATTACTACGTTTCGGGCCTATCTGAGTGACAGTTGCAAGAAAACTGCACGTGAAATGAAAACTGATCTTGCGATTATCCCAGGCGCTCTGACATCGGTCCTGCAGCCATTTGACGTTTGCATTAATAAACCATTCAAAGACCGGCTACGCGCCAAATGGACGACTGGATGTCGTCTGGAGCTCCAACTTTAACCAAACACGGATATTGACAGAAGCCGAACATTGCCCATATTACAACTTTGGTGAAAGAAGCATGGGAGTCCATTCCGTCGGACATAGTAAAGAATTCATTTTGGAAATGTGGTATCAGCAATGCTTTGGATTGGACTGAAGATGATCCCATTTATGAAAGTGGCAATGAAGAACAGGAAGACATTGACGATGATGATAATGATGGATATACAGGTGATGATTTGGCAACAGATGAATTTTTGGCCGAAATGTTCGGAGAGAGTGACGATGAAGAATTTAATTAACAAATGATTTGTTTTTTGGATGATTTATTTTTTATGTTAAGACTGTTTTTACGGTTTGAAGGTTTGAAAGGACTTAAAAAATATAATGATCGCATTATACGTGGACACTATGTTTCTGCGGCATATCGTTGTCAAAATTAAAGGGGTCGCCTTATACTTGGGATCGCATTATACGCGGTAATATACGGTAAATATTTTTTAATAAAATAATCTTATCAAGTATAGTTCAGATTATGATGAGAGATATTGAAGATTGAGTCATGGATTATAGTGAAAGCAATACTATTGGTCATCATAAAGATGATAAGAAATGTGAATGTAATACGTGTTCTGTCAAATGTGTGAGTTCTCTTAACAATAAGAAAGCCATATTTTTCTAACAGATATACCCTATCTTTTCATAACGTCCAAAATACAATTTCAATGAAAAAAAATTGAATGAACGAACTATGTTAAGGTGTCGTTCATCACGGTAAATATCTGTTTCAATGGTCCACACCTGAAGTACTGTTCGAACACGATCTTCCATTTTACTTAATACAATGCACATTTTAGTCGGCATTGCTTCCCGAAAATGATTATAAAATATACATATTTTTTAAATGTTCTTTTTATCCCCTTTCTTATACCAGTTGAAAAGCGATAATTTTCGCAAGCCTTACGACAATAATCATTGTTGTCCATATAATCGGCGTTGTACTTTAATAATATGCTTTTTTTCATTTGTAATTATAGAAATTTTTACAGAGGGATGTTAGCATCTCAAACCTGCACCTCCAAACAATATTTTGGAAAAAATAAAATTATGAAAGACACGTTTTAACAAAATTATCCATGTAATGCAATGTATGTCTATAGAAATAATAAATTTTATTACTTTTTTAAAATTTTTATAGGGATAAAACATTTATAATTACTTGTATTTCAATAAATCTATACAAACTATTTGGTTAAAAATATCTTTGTATAATTATACATTTAATAATTAAAGTTTCCTAATATTATTATTAAAAAAATAAAAAATCAAGTTAATCAAGTTGAGTGAAATTGAATAAATTTTCCCCGTTTATCGACAAATTTTAGGAAACTCGATACAACCTTATCCTGGAAAGAATACACTTTCGTATATGTCAAGATATTTCTTAAAAAGAATTTTATATTTTGTAATAAAATTAAATTTGTTTTTCTAATTATAATTATTTTCTTGTCGACATATTTAATACATTTTTTGGCATAAATTATGAAAGGAATATTGTCAGAGTCTTATGCTTAAACATGACGCATCATTCATCCAATTTAGTTTAAGTATTTTAAAGCGTGTTTGTCAGGGACATAGGATGTAATAGTTTTTCAACAATATAAAGAAATTAATCTTTCTATTTTTATCAGTCTGAAGATATTTATACGTACAAGAGTAAAAAGAAGACGACGCATTTCGAGATAAAAATTCCATCATCAGGTCAATCCACACCAAATATTAAACTAACAGACTAAACGGGACTATACAATAATTAAAAAAATATTTTACCAATATGTAAAAGCTAAACTGATTATTGATGATATGTCGATGTTTCAAACATCACCAATAAGACCAGTCATGATCCCTCGTTCCGTGATTCTGTAGAGCTTTACCTGTGTAAACACATTTGTACACTGAGTAAAGGGACACCGAAATATCCCCACAGCATTTGTATTACTTAACCAAAAGTCGAGAACCACCTTTGGAATCACTCCTGAGTACCGTCGCGGTACCGTCGAGGGGCATTGACACATCATGCATCGCGATCGGGTTCGAAGATTTTTTACATCCTTCATCTACGTTATTTTTTGAAGCACTAGTACTACTGGTACTGCCTTGGGTTCGGTGATCGATGAATAAATGTCTCTTTAACCATTCATCCGTTTTATAGGTCTTGTCACAATTTTCCATGAGACAATGGAAAGGTTTGTCACCATTCTTTCGCTGTGGCGTCGTGACCATATGTACGTTTTTGATGTGTCTTTTTAGTTTCTCCTGTTCCGCAAAAGCTTTGAAACAAGAAGGATATGTGCATTGCACTCTTTTTATACGCGGTTGGAGTATTTTCGGGTACTCTTTTCCTTGGTCAATCACTTCTGTCAGTTTTTCAAACACAGTACCTTTGATTAGGTGTTTGAATTTCTCGTCAGTGTCGAGAATTCCTCTCTCATTCAAGCATTCCTGGTATTCGACGAGATCTTCATGGCCACCAAATAACCAGAGCATATCACGGGCGATATGCTCTTTCATCAACTGCTTTTTACGGTCGCTGACCTTTCTATTTCCTGAGGTCATTTCAGAGTTTAATACTCTTTTAACCTCACGTGCACATTTTCATCTATTGTACTCAAAGAATATAATACGCCATTTCACCAGTACTACACGCGCCTCGTGTAAACCAATCAAACAAATAGAAATTTTAAATCTACATAGATAGACAAGCAGTAGTTATGTAAATAATGAATAATTGTGTCATCTTAACACACTCATTTAAAGTTTGGGCCAAAAGTAACTACACAATTTATTCTGTTTAAATTTTTTTTCAGGTTTACTTTTGATTAAAATTTTTCAAATTATTTTATTCCACGGGCCTTGAATTTTTATCATGCCAAGATACACAACGGAGCAAAGAATATTTATGATCGAATCTTCAATAAAATTCAATAATTCAATTATTTCTGACAAAATGATAATGACTGATGAGGCTCACTTTTGGATGGACGGGTATATAAATAAACAAAATTGGAGGTTCTGGGGTTCAGAAAATGCTATGGAGGTTATTGAAGGAATTTCAAATCCCCAAAAATGCACAGTGTGGTGCGGTATTACTTCCGAAGCAATAATTGGGCCTTATTTTTTCGAAGATATTGATGGTCACCAAATCAATGTGAATGGAATAAGATATCGTCAAATGATCAGAGAGATTGTTTTACCATTCATCGAAAATAGACCGGATAAATCAATAAAATATAACTTTAAAGTTTATTTTTGTTTTATTGTTTGTGAAATTTAATAAAAGGAAAAGAAACTATAGGTTAAATAAATTGTGTAGTTACTTTTGACACACCCTTTATATTAATTTTACAAATTAATTTTAGAATCTATGTGTGTATTAAATAGTGATTCACATGATACTCTCTCCAATAACCATTAAACCGACCACACAGAGTTGCAAATTCCTTTGTTTTGCAATAATACTTCCACACACATTTCGACTATGTTCTTGGATTTTCATACATACAATTTGCATTACACTCATTACATGTTAATTGATGTACGAGATCACAATCCAAATTGGGGTGGAAATTTTTAAAAAAATACATTTTGGATTTCATATTTTGTGACAATTACTCTTACAACATTTATTATTTCAACAATGAGTGTTGTCCCGTGACTGCTTTGGGAAGATCTCTTACGATCCTGCATTCTAAATTGTAAAAATACTTTTTTGAAATCCTTGAATCAAGTTAATAATTTAACATTTTTTATTTAACTTATAAATTTATTTTTTATTTAATTTCATTGAAATTATTTATTATATTTCATTATAAAAAGATATAATTTTTAATATTTATTTTTCATTTTTAAACTTCATTAAAATATTTATTAAAAATATGGGAATTTTATAATTTTATAAATCAAAATTTTATTAGATTATTAATTACATTAACTTTTCAAGATTTTAAATATGTTCGAATAATCAGTTAATACAAATGTAATAACACAAAGACTTTCAACTGCGTGGGAGAATCACCATTCTAGGTCCAGCATACTTAAATCAACATACCACATATATACAGACTTTATATATTCCTCACATGTTTGTAATATTATTTTTTTAATTTATTATTTTTTGATATTATTTTTTCACACCAAAAGAAGATTACTAGAGATACAAATAATCACAAAATACATAAAAAACTAAAATATTTGGTTTCTAAAAATACGTTTTATAGAATTAACACATTAGAATTTTTCTTTTTTGCTTTCTATATGGCTTAGACAAATGATTTTTGTATAACTTGTTTGAACCCTGGGATTAATGAATATAGTTATTACCGGAAACTATTTCTTTTTGTTTTTAGACAAAACATATTTTAATACATAAATGTAGATATATAATCAACTATTGTAAATTAAATAATAATGATGATATTTCGTCACTAATGTTAATCGCTGGAGTTTTCATAAAAAGAAAAATAGAAATTAATTGATCAAGAAATACCATTGAAATAATAAAAAAAATAAAATAAAATCCAACTTTCATCTATTTTGAAGATTATATTCAATGATATTCTTCAATCATTTGATTTTTCTGTCACTAATTTTCGTAAAAAGGAAGCCCTAAACATTTCAAGAATCTTGAAATGATATTATTTTTCGTAATTATAACAAATAAAAAATATTGAAAAGGTTTTATTTTACACCATCTTTTATGAGAAATGAGTTTATTAAGTAACTAGTAAATCAAAAAAAAATTTTATATCCATTCTTTATGCTGGTAGAATTCTATTTGTCCAAGAGAGTATTTTTGTTATCTTTTGTAGAAGTGAAAATTACTATTACATTATTTTTTTTTATTTTTTGCGTAATATTAACTACTTACAATTTATTAGTAGATCTTTTTTATACTAATATTGTTCAAAAACTCCGATTTGCCGTTTTCCCCATTTTTGGCCCCTAAAAAGTTTTTTATCAAATTTTTACATAATCATTTATTGTCATCGAGAATGAGTGTGCAAAGTTTGGAGAAAATCGAATTAGTAAAAAGCCTTCAAAAATAGATTTCTAAATTCCATGGATACACACATATATAAGTTATTAAAAAGAATGGAAAAAGGCTCATTTACACCGAACTGAGGAAGCATATATTAAAAGAGATTATATCGCATTTTAAAAATACTTAATTCGTGAAATTATTAAAAAGAAAAGCTTTGATGAAAAATTGAATTATTATAAACAAATTTCAAAAAATTTTCTATTTTTTTATTTTTTTACTCATTCAATTTATTTAATGGATTAACTATAGATTTAATAATTAATTATATTATTGATTTACTAATTATAAACTTTGATTATTCTAATTCCATGTCATTTTGCCCTCATTATGATAAATAATAATTATAAATATTTTATAGTATATAATAATATTAATAAATGTTAATTAAAACTTGTGTAACAAAAATATTTTTTATAAAATTTTATAGTTTCAAGTTCTACCAAAGAAAATATTAAGTCAATATAATTTTTAAATTACTATTAATTTTCAACAAAATATTTTAAAAACTTTTACGAATCTTTTCCTAATTTTTGTTTAATGTAGAAGATTTAGATGTCTTCTTAAACCAGTGATTGAAGATCCGCGACGTGGCAATTGTTTATTGCACAATTTGTAAATATCTAAATCATTGTTGGTCACAGATTTCGTAAAAAATCCAATACTCATCCTCTTTTTTTCATCTATGAGTATTTAAATTTTTAATGTATCTAAATTAAGAAAAAGTATCAATTATTAGATATTACATAGACTTGGAGGATAAATTTGTTTTGATGTTGTCGTATTGAAGTTAAAAGGATTGTTCTTCAAAACCGCGATTAGAAATTCAATTTTTTATTCATCGGTAAACATTAAAACAATTATCATTTAAATATATTATTTCAAAAAGTCTTAAATATAATTACCAGTGTTAAGTTAAATAAAAAAGCATTGATCTTTTATAAAAATAATTTAATTAAAATTTTAAATGTAAACTTTCTCGAAAAAAATTATTTGGTAATTTTCTTAAATATTCGAGAATTCTCGGCGTGACATCTGTAAGCAGACATGACCAAAGTAAGGCCCGTGAGATGGTTTTATGTGACCCAAGTACCAATTTTTTTTATTTATTAAATAAATAATATTTTATAATGTTTATATTTTTTTATTAATCGTTTGAAAAATTCAAAAAATAATAATATAAAATAACAAAAAACATATACTATTTCTTCAACAATAAATATATTCTCTATATTCTATGGACATTAATTGTGTTATAACTGTGATGGGTGTCCCAAAAGTTCGCGGACTGATAAGTAACAACAAATTCGAAAAGTTTATTCCACTTAACAAAATTGATCAATCCTCATCAGAATCGCTATCGAACTTTTCAATATAATCACCATTCAGATTCACACACTTTTCCCATCTCTGTGTCAACTTCCTAATACAATTATCGAAGAAAATACGTGATTTCTCCGCAATCCACGCACTTGAGTGATTGACTGATTGACCTCAAATGATTGACGCCCTGCCTGGAATGGTTGCACCCACTTAAAGACAGTCGTTCTTTCCATAGTGGCATCAGCAAAGACGCGGTGTAAACGGTGCACAATATCTGCAGTGGGGGTGTCTTCCTTCCAGAGGAAGTAGATGATTGCTGCCTCTTTCATAGTAACTACAAGAGAGAAAAATGACTAAATAATACATTGGTATGTGACAGTCATGCCGACGGGCAGCCAATTTGAGTTCACCTCAATTACAATTATTTGGCTCCCCCCTCATGTCATCGTACACACACCGCGCGTTACAGTCACGCACACACGTGACCAAGCCACATTCTCTCAGTCCGTGAACTTTTGGACACCCCTCGAGCATATTATAAATCTGTAGGCGAACGAATGCGAATCTTGCGTCACAAATAGTGCATAATCCTCTATTACCAATCTCTTACATGTATAAAATTGTTTTATTTTTGTTATTTTAATCTCTTCAAATTACAAATCAATATGTTTTCAAATCAATTATTTTTAAAAAATAATATAATTATTAAAAACGAAAATAAAAATGGAAAATATATTAGGACACCCATGTAGTAAATGTGCACTTTTACATAAGCTTTTTTATGGTTGAAAAATAAATGTTTTTATCTTTTTTAAATATTTATAAAATTATATCTTAATTAATCCGTTTTATACAATAATAATTTTAACACAAATATTTTCATATAATTTGTATTTTTTTTAGTTTTCTTTTTTTATATTTTAGCTTTTTGTTATATTTTGTTTGTAGAATAAATTTTTCTTTTTGGTAAAAATCTATTTAATTTATTTATATCATCGTTGCTCTTATATTTAAAAAGCATTTCTTAATAATATAAATATATTTATTAATATTTTTTTAATTTAACAAGTTACATAAAACAAATGGAAATTGAATATTTAGAAGCAAAGCAATTTTATTTTTAAATTACAATTTAAATATGTATTTTATCAAATTAAAGATCAAATCTTAGAATAATTTAGATAAAATAAAATAATTATTGTAAGAGAGTGTTGTTGTTAATTTTTTAACTTTCGGAAATAAGAATTTTGGTTTTTAAAAATTTCGAATTATAATCAAAATTAAAAAAAAGAATGGAAAAAAAAGAATTAAAAAAAGAAATAAAAAAAATGAAAAGTTGTTTAAATAACAAATTTAACCTGTGATAGTTAATAAATTTTGCAAGTCACAATTTCTTTTTGATTTAGAATGGATGATAATTCCCAACTTAACAATTATAATAAAAAAAGAATACTAAATTAAATTTTAAATATATTTCACAATGTATTTTCTTTCGAATTTTAATAAAATATATACTTTACCATTTGAAAAAGAGATTAAAATAAATTATTTATGTATTTATAATTTTTCATGTTGAATGTATCAAATAATTCTAAAAATCTTATTGAAAATTAAATTTTTGTTAAAAATATTTTTTTAATATATTTAACTGTTTACATTTCTCACTTAATATATAAATATTTTGCTTTTTATTTTGATTTTATCACGAATCAGTAAGAACTTGTCTTTCTAGTTCGTTAATCTTGTGTGTTACCTACAATCCAACCCTTAGACCTTCCAGAACACTGAATTTATGTCTAGAGTCTCATCAGTGCTAATTTGCAGCCTTATACCTACCAGCTAACACAAGGGATATGTGTCATGACCATACTCCATGTGCTGTTCAAGCTGGATATTTTTTGTGAGAAATGGAAAGGAGGTTTGGCAATAGTCGAGGGATTATTTTGTTCACAGCAACTATATTATATATGTAAAAAATTATATATTTATACATAAACATTTGGAAAATTATATAAACACAACGAAAATTATATATTACTGAGTCTTGTGAGCGCTAATTTAATATTTTTGAAAAATAATTTTGTTAAAAGCTTTTCAAGAAATTGTACTTGTTTCGGAAAATTTTTTCATCATCAACAATTATATTTGTTAGTTATTTTTTTAATGTTACTTTTTTATAAGGTTATTTAAAAACGAAACAAAAAATTATTTACTTCTTGAATTTAAGATATTATTGGATAATATTTGCAAAATTAAAAAAAATGTAATTAGAGATTTTAAATTTTTAAATGGCTTTACTTTGTCCATTTTGAATTTTAATTAATGGGTTGTAGTGTATTATTAATAATGAGTCGTATAACTGCCTCTCGTATTGTGAATCAAAACCCTTCTGTAAAACAGAAAACTCATTCTTTGAAATAAAATATATTATATTTTTACAATGTAACCAATGATCAAGAACGTTAATCGATCACGAATGCTCACTAATCCGGGTTTGATATGGCAATTCTTCTGTCCTATGTGCACCTCTACTCCTTTAACGGTATTAAGACTGAGGATTTTTAGGAGGCATGGGCCGCTGATGGTTCTCAACGGGCACTCCTCCAATGTTGGGATCCATGCCTTAGTTCCACCTGTTCGAAAATGCAACGACGACATTACAACACCCTTCACCAAGATTGATTAATCCCAGATCATTACGATGCAATCCAACCATCGACAGCGGGGTCACTACTCCCCACAGCCTTCAAACCCAGATTATAAAGCGTAGCCTAGTGAATGGATTGCTGGCCCATTCCTGAATACGATACATTGCCGGCTTTTCCGCAATAATCGGCTAGCTTTCAGACACTTTAGCCTAGAGACGGAATCGAACCCAGTCTAGTTTATCAGGGATACTACGTAGAAGTGTGTCTGCTGGCCGCACAGTTGATCCCTGCTGTCCTATGTACGGATTTTTACACCCATAAGAATCAAATTTATAAACCAGATTAGCTTGCAATACACAAATCGTTTTTGATTTATTCGAGAGGATACTTTGGACTTTGGATGTAATTGAGACTACTTTCAGACTACTTTAATTCATCTGTAATTATGTACACTTACTGATTTAGATCCCACCGAATACGAAGGTAAATACTATAAATAATTTCGGGGCTTTGATTATATAATCCAACTGTCTAGTTTATTTACCTTACAGTAGGGGATTGCAAGTTCTATACTAAGTCAGTTTGTAATGGAAATCATTGTAGGTAAACTTCTGAACGTTTTGGCAAAACACAGAATTTCAGAGCTCTATTTTCCAGAATACGCAACGTTTAACAACATCCAACAGGCCAGGACAGCAAACCCCGATGCGGCCTATGTATAATTTTTGATAAACAGGATATTTATTTATTTATTAAAAACCCATTAAAATAAAATTAATACTATCAAATGAAAATAACGGTTAATTCTGTAAATAATAAATTAAAACAGTTTCTGTCTCGTGTAATATAATTAAACTTTTTTTGACAATTATCGAGCATAAATAATTAAATTTTAATGACTCTAAACGAATTATAATAAACATTCATCGTAGAATTTCTCTTTAATAAACTAACATTAAAAACTATTAAAATACTCATCAATTCGTTTCAGGTCTCATCAAGAATATGATAAAGATATAATTTACATTAGAATGTTTATGAGAAGAGTTTGAATTAATATTACGCAAAAATAAGGAAAATAGAAATTGTAAATGAATCCAAAATTTATCCAATATATAAATAATTATTAATAATTAGAATTTCATAATTTTTCATTTAAGTTTCGCCAACTTGCTATCGTTGTAGCAAGGTGAAATTTTGCATACAAGCTTAGTGTAAATGAGAATACTATATTCAATATTTATTTCAACGCTACTCAATGATTTTGGTGATATTCTTCAATTGTAAACTATTTAAATATTCTATCATAGGACTGAAACCTCGCACCCGGTTTGTAACAAGTAAACACCGGCTGTAATGTACACTATTAAGAACATTAATTGGATTTTCTTTACATTTATTTATATCACAATTTGAATTGCCACTAGAACAATTCTCCGTAAAACTTGCGTAGCTCATCATCGTTCTTGATTGATAATCTTTAATAATAATCTTTAACGTCTTATTATTCAAACAAATTTAAATTACAATTTAATTATTACAAAAATAATTTATACTTTAAATTTGAAATAATTTTTATTTATTTTAAGAAAATATTATTAAAATATTATTTTTGAAATATTAGTTTAATTTTAAAGTGATTATTTAAATTTTAATAATTGATTAAACAACCCGACGTTTTAAAATATTAAAAATATCAATCTTCCATCTGGGTGGGAGAAACACATCCTAAAACAACATACCAAACAACACACAATAAGCACCATTCAAAAATATTCCTCACATCCCCCTCGATTTAAATGGCTTTAGCCATTCTAAATTCCTTATCAAAATTCTACCATATAATTCCAATTCATAACTTCTTTCTTGTCTACGGTTCTTTATTGTTGCCGGATCCATATATCGATCTTCTTCTTTTTTTATGTTTTCTCTCTTTATCAACACCTTGTCACCAACTTGAAAAGTTCGATTTGTCTCTGCTATATTTTAGCTCTTTTCTTTCCTGAATTTTTCTTCCTTGGTATTTTTTCACTAATGTCTTAACTTCCTGCCAAATATTATTTCCGCTGGTGAGACACCTATCGTAGCTTGAATTGTGCTATTTAACATAAATTCTACCTCTGGTAAAATTTCCGTCCAGTCTTTGTAAGTTTCATCCTTCATTCGTATATTTATGACATCTCTAATTGTTCTTATTTGTCGCTCCACGATCCCGTTGGTATTGTGGTAGTAGGGGCTTGAATATACTATTTCAGCTTTAAACTTATTTATTGTGTCTTTAAAAAGTGCTGATTCGATTTTTTTTCCTCTATCGACATGGATTTCTTTTGGGGGTCCGAATTTTCAAAACCATTTGTCTAGTAGTACTTTTCTTACGATTTTCTCGTCTTGATGGACAACGGCATTTAAATTTATGTATCTGCTAAATTAATCGATTATCGCTAGTATGTATTGATATCCATTAATATTTCTTTTAAACGGTCCGCAGAAATCCATGAATAGTTTTTGGAAAGGTTCATCTGCAAATTGTTTCATGTGCTTCTCTTTTGTTTTCGTTGTTAGGGTCTTTATCTTCTGACAATTTACACAGCTTTGTACGATTTCCTTTATCGTTTCTCTCATATTATTCATATCAAAGTCATCTTTTAAGTAATTGTAAACTTTCTTGCCACCAGCGTGACATAGCATCTTGTGTATATCTTCCACAAATTCAGTTCTTTTGATTTTCGGGATCCAGTATTTATTATCCATTGTCGTTTGTTTTCCCAGTTTTAAGATCTTCTCTAATTTGGTTTGTCTCATCATTATCTTTCTGCCATCTGAATTCTTTTGATTCATCGTCAAGGGCTAAGATTTTTGTTTTAATTTTTCCTTTCTTAGCTTCTTCGTGCATCGTCTGACATTGTACACACATTTCGCAGGAATTCCTCGACATTGCATCGGTGTTAGAGTGTTTTTCGCCTTTTCGGTATTCCATTTTCATATCCAACCCACTAAGAAAATTTATCCAAGCTTGAAACTGTGGGGTTATTGGATTCTTTGTCGTCAACATAAATGTGATGGCTTTGTGATCTGTTCTTAATAAAAATTTTTTGCCGTAAAGATAGTGTTTAAACTGTTGCGTAAAATAGTAGATTGCCAGCAGTTCCTTTCTCGTAATACAGTATCCCAATTCATGTTTGTTCATTTTGTGGGATCCATATGCAATCACTCTTTCTCTTCCATATATATATCTTTCTGTGATAGCACTGCTCCAATGATATCAAAGTTGGCGTCTGTATCCAATATGAAATCATTTTCAAAATCTGGATATGCTAGTATTGGTGTTTTGATCACTTTTTCCTTTAATTTCTGAAATGCCGCGTTACACTCTTCCGCTCATATTATTTTTTTATATTTATTCTTTCCACACAGCTCTACCAATACTTTTGAATATTTTGAGTAGTCTTTTAGAAATTTTCTGTAATAGTTTGTTAAACCCAAAAATCTTCATAAAGGAATCTGGTCTAAGAATAAACCCTGAGAAATGCCACCTCTTGGTTGAAAGAACAAAGTTTTTAGAATACTTGATCAGCAAAGAGGGCATAAAAACAGATCAGACAAAGATCGATGCGATTAGAAAGTTTCAGAACCCTTCATGTGAAGGGTTGTTCTTTCAACTTTCTGAAACTTTGTTCTTTCAACCAAGAGGTGGCATTTCTCAGGGTTTATTCTTAGACCAGATTCCTTTATTTTACTAAATACATGTTCAATTCGTTTGAGGTGTTCCTTTTTATCTTTCGCAAAAATTAAAATATCGTCCAAATATACAACTGCCTCATTCCAGTTCAATTCGCCCAAAACTTTTACCATTTTGTAACGTTTCTGGTGCCGCTGCAATTCCGAACGACATTCTCTTGAAACAGTATTGACCATTCTTTGTTGAAAATGCTGTTTTTATTTGTGATTCATCTTCCAGCTCTACTTGATGGTATGCGCTTCCTAAGTCGATCGTGCTAAATTACTTTGCTCTATTTAGTGTGTTCAGCATCTCCTCCACATTTGGCATTGGAAAAGCAGGACTGACCGTGATTTTGTTTAATTGTCGAAAATCTACGCACACTCTTATATCCTTTTTCCAAACACATACCAGAGGGAAATTCCACGGGGAACTGCACTTTTCGATAATATCTTTTTCTTCATAATTTCTAATGATATCGTCTAATTATTCTTCGAAATGTTCCGGCTGTCGATACGGTTTCCCTAATATCGATTTTCCATGCGTTTCGATTTTATGTTTTGTAAGTAAGGTTCATCCAATATCCCATTTATCGGCCATAAATATTGATTTATATTCTGTTAAAAGTCTCATTAGTTGGTCGTCAATTTTATTTTCGTACAGCTCTTTAATTCTTTTTAGTCTATCCTGATCAGATGGGCTGTCTCGTATTACTAATACGTTTTCTGTGTGAGATGGTTCTTTCTTTAACTTTATTCCAAAGTAACTACAAAAAAATTAATCGTTTTCTCTAACCTTTCAATTATCACTTTTAGTTGCACAATTCATAGTTTATAAGTTCCGAATCATTTGCAGTGTATTCGTCTTTTTGTTTCTTTTATTTTGATATCTTTCATATCTTTGATAATCTCTGCTTTAATAACATTGGCTCGGCCCCTGTGTCCAACAGGCACTCTACACTTTTATTATTTATATAAAAAACCTATACTTGGTCGTCCTTTCAATTCTTTATAATTTATGTTAAACATTGGTATTCTCAATACATCTGCATTCTTTTTTCTCTTCTTCTCTTTTTTGGTTTTCATATTATCACATTTTCCATCATTTCCATCATGTTCACCATTTAGTATACATATCTCCAGAGGAATATTTTTAAACACATATTCAAACATACAATCACATACACATTCATATATACACTCAATCATACATCTAAATTTACTTCCTATTGTAGCACACTGATCACTTCTCCCTCTGATCGTGCATCCTCGTTTCCCTGCTCGTCTCTGAATTTCCTATTGTTGGTGAAATAATCTCTTCTTGTAACATCTTCCGTTCTATCTGTTCTTTCGGACATTCTGTCCCATTGCTCATTTATTTCTCCTAATTCAGTCACTGACTATTTTCTATTTGTCTTTGAACTTCGCTCTCCATATTTCACATTCGAATAATTTCTCCTGTCATCTCTTCCAGTCTTTCCGTTGTCCCGTTTCCATTGCTCCTGTTCTCTGAATCTATTTGGATTTTCACAGCATTGTGTTCTTACGTGCCACTTTTTATTGCAGTGGTTGCACCTGATGTTTATCTCTCGGATGGATGTTTTATCTCTCTTGGAAATTTCTGGTACATATCGAGTTCAAATAATCGGTTGGTTTAAAGGTTTTTGATAATACCTATAATATTAATAACGGATAACTCCAAATAGTATCATTATTCCAAATTTTTAATGATAGTTCATGATACTATTTGATTAGTATCACTGATACTATTAGGAGTTCTCTGTTCACATAAATTTGACCTAAGAGAGTATTCAATATGTTTTATTCTAATGAACTATTCTAATGCGTATTTCACTGCTAAGTGCACGCCAAAACAATGAAAATAAATCCGCGTTTTAATGAGGAAACTAATTATTTTTTGTATCGGTCTGAACTGGGCCATAAAAGATTCCGTACATCTCTTTTTTTCACAACATCAAATGCAAGACGGATTACAACGTCCCATCTTTAGAAATATCAGGAAGCTTTGAAATAAAGATCTTTTAATAATATTATTTTTGTAAAATGTATTGACAAAATATTAATACAAAAATTTATAAAAGCTTTGTTAATATATATCAAAAAGTAAAATCTATATGCAAATTTGTGCACTAAAAGTTAAAAGAAGACGATTCGCTTCGAAATAAAAATCCGATCATCAGATCAATGCACATTATATATTAAATTAATTTATATTTTATCAAATTTAGCTGTCTCTTGTCATAGCGAAATTCTAATGTGGCTTGCAGTTGAGGAATCATATAATAATCAGAGAAATCAATAGGTCCAATACATTAGTTTGTTTGACTTCTGACTGCAGATAAACTTCCCCTAAATATTGTTTTAAAAAGCTTAATGTACTTACAAATGTTAATATATTATTTTCAAGGCATATTTGCTAATCTCTATTAATATGTTGTGTCTAATTGTTGTGCACTTTCAGGCAATCGTGAGGCCGAAGAGTTATCCAAACTCTCTCCAGCGATCATGACTAGTCTCTGAAGAGGTCTAAACTATTTTCATAGAATAATTCTGTCTTCTAGAAATAGTCATATGCATGAAGAACTTGAGTTTCAAAAGTTATGACTAATACATACAAAATGAAATATTTATGCTAAGATTTTGCCCTCACAAAAATATTTTTTTTTGTACTTTGAAATTTTAAATCCGTGAAACTAATGTAGCTCAGAAGAAATAAACTGACCACAACACGAACGGCACAATCAATATATTTTAGCTATTGAAACACACGATTATATCTACGACGCAGATACGTGCAATAATTTGGGTAAATTCAATTGATTCGCAGGATTAAAACAAACTACAATTATTAAAACATTGCCTTCATTATTTAATCACACTAAAAAGTTAAATCTCATTCTAGAACTAAATTTGAAAAATTTCAAAAACTGTTAGCTCTAAAAATGAGTAGTTGTAAATTTGAAAATTGCGATATTGTAAAATTTAAATTAAAATTTTAATGCATTCATAATTATATTAGATTGGTCGAAAAATAATGGCGGTTTTGGGACACAAACTTCAAAGACGTACAAATTCACAACAACAAAAGTTTATTAATCAAAGTATGAACCGTTGGCATCAATACATTTTTGCCAACGAGAAACCAGTTGTTTTATTCCATCAGCATAAAATGCATCGGTTCTCGAAGCGACGAATTTTTGGAAGGCATTTTGAGCATCATTTTGGTTTTTGAAACTTTTTTCATGTAGGAAGTTGTACAAATGCCTGAAAAAGTAGAAGTCCATTGACGAGAGGTATGGTGAATATGGTGGATGAAGCAGGGTTTCATAGCCCAACTCATTAAGTTTTTGAAGAGTCACTTTTGAAATATGAGGTCTAGCGTTATCATGAAGAAGGATGGGACTTTTTCGATTGACCAATCCCGGACAAAGGGTTTTCAATTTTTTTATGCATTTCATCAATTTCATGACAGTACCTCTCCGCTGTGATTGTTTCACCTGGATTCAAGCAACTATAGTGGATGATTCCAGCATCACACCACCAAACTGTCACCATAACCTTACGGGGTGTTAGTTTCGGTACTTCATCTTTGTCCAACCACGGTGCAGATCGACGAAGATGATTGGTAGAAGAAATTTCATAGCGTCGGTTCTTTTGATTTTCATTCAAATCATGTGGAACCCATTTATCAAGTTTCTTGATTTTTCCAAGTTGTTTTAAAATTTAAATGATCCAGGACTGTTGAATGACTAATGCCCAACCCATCTGCAAGTTCCCTAATTGTTGTACGGGGATCTGTTTCCACCATTGTCCTCAAATTGTCGTTGTTCACAGCAACTGGACGACCACGACCTTCTTCATTTTCAAGGTTTTCATCTCCATCAGAAAATTTTCGGAACCATCGTTGCACTGTACGCTCAGAAGCTGTTTCCTTGCCAAACGCTTTATTGATATTGCGAGCCGTTTCTGCTGCTTTACGACCCAGTTTAAATTCGTTGGAAAATTATTAACCAGAAAACTACTTTGGTTAATCACCAGCATCCGGGCCCATGAGGATGCGGTCCAAAATTCGAGTTCACAATCGTGAATTATGGTCCTTAAGAGGACCGTA
>MQRK01028507.1:0-14320 GCA_001938485.1 Girardia tigrina | reverse complement strand
TTACTGGAACTTTAAAAAAAACAAAGATTATTCTGTGAATAAAGGGTATTTATTTAAAAATCAATAATTATAATTATAATAATTTCAGAAATCAAAAAGTTGTCAAACTCCCAAATTGGCTCAAGAGATATATTATCAAGTAGAACAATTGAAAGCATCTTGCGTCAACATTCGGTGGGGTTTGATGCTCTAATGACAGTAATGGTATTTCGCGGATTGAAATAACATAATCTATATAGTTAGTTATTATATATTATATTAATCAACAATTATTAATGTGATTAATAATATTTACCTAAAATATCTTATTTCAGAAGAAAAACTGAAAAACTGTTTTTCATTAAGTTGTTCATTTGAATTATGGTGCTTGTCTTTGACAAGGGATATGAGGACAGAAGACATAAATAACAATGACATTTATAAATATAATAAATGGAATCTAAATTGCAAACAAAAAGTGATGCCTTTTTAAGTCGGAATTTTAGACTTAATAATCATAATTTATACAGTATGTGTTTTATACGGAAGTAAGAAACAGTGTAATGTAAATTTGAGAGTCTATTTTGTTTGTTTTTTACGTTGTGGACATATAAATATTGTCATATCTACGACAACCAGGAAATATAAGTCGACAAAGACTGTTTTAATTCTTTTCAAGTATTTAACGAAAAGTATTATTGCGATCTATTTCATATTAAAAGTTAGCAAATAATGGTTTATCTATAGTTAAATATTTTCATACTTTGTTTATAAACATGACCACATAGAGTGGTTGAAACAACGACCAAGTTAGTAGTATTAAAAACAGGTTATAGTTCCCAACCCCAACTTCAATTATAAAATGTAATTGTGAACAAGCAGCCCCCGAAAAAATTCCTGGCTTCGACCTTGATGTATATATATATATATATATATATATATGGTATTTATATTTTGAGTAATTAAATTATTAAAAATAATAAAATTTTATTATTATTTACTAATTGTTCCTCCCGACCCCCGAGTTGCCTCGTGAACCGGACGTTGGTAGCAGAGGCGCGCAATGGATCATGGCATGGGAGCTCGGTTTTGGTATGCCAGGCCCATTTGTCATCAAATTTATTTATCGAGAAGATTATCCAACTGAATGTCTGAAGTGTTAACGAAAGCATCAGTAAAATTTTCATTATAAGAACTGTCGGGATCCCATAAGTGGACAAAATTTTTCAAGCAACAATTCAACATTTAAATTAGACAAAATAAATAGACGTGGCAGTATTTTTATTGTTAATTGGATATTCTCGAAGATCAATTAATTTATTTTCAACGAACGTTTAATAAGTATTTAACCATCTCTATGAAATCGACAAGGTTCTTTAAAATTATTTGAATTATTTGTATACATCTCTTTGTCTGTTAATTTCAAAATCGAGACAAACAAAAAATATTTATTCTTTCTTTCAATTACAACAAAATATACGATTTCCATTTCTTCGACTCAATTCTTTCAATCTCATAAAATAAATATATAATTTCGATCTTTGCAAACAAATGACAATTCCTCAAATTCAATTAATCTATCCCCTTTTTCATATACCAATAAACTTTTTTACAACAATCGATTCAATTTACGTCACTAACAAAATTTGTTTTACAAATCGATTTTTGTGAGACAATGTGCAGCCAATCAAATTGCTTAAAATCCTGCACAAAATTGAGTCACATGTCTCAATTTAACAACTAGCAATATTCAAAACGAACATTAGTCAAAAATTTGAATTTTTTTTAACTAATCATATTTAATATCTAATTTTTTTACTTAACTACTTAATTTATTTTTTTAATTAAGTAATTATTACTATATACATATAAATTTATATATAAAAGCAAATCGCAGTAATAATTATTAACAGCGATTGTCATTCCATTATTTGCGACAGAAATTGAATCTTGAACATCTTTGAAGAATTCAGAAAGACGATGACGAAATAAATAACAATACATAAGGATCTGTTCACAGAATGTGAATACTCGCCAAAAACGAGAACAAAACGTGTGCAATATCTGAAGTATGTCAAACAAGCGAAAAACCTGCTTTAGCGCATGACGATCAGGAACAGAAAATGTCGACTTGCGAATGAAATAGCGACGATGTACTTGGTTGACATGAAAGAAAAGGACATGACCCTGAAACAGGACCAGGAGAGCTTAGAGGTCTACCAAGGGGAACTCCGCCGAAGAGTAAAAATCATGGTGTCCCGTTATAATCGAATAAGTTTGGGACATCAAGAGTTAAGCCAGCACGACTCTCGAGAATAAATAGTGATTAACAATATTTCTTCTACTCATTATTGCACGTATCAACAACTTTTATAAAACTAATGTATCTGCTGTATTAATATATTTTAGTAGTAGTACCATTATGCGCTGTAATAGTTACCCTTCAAAGAAGAAAGGTCATTTTTTATAATATAGTAATCGAAAATTATTAAAATTATTATAAATGTAAATGATTGTGCGGAAGCGGTTTAACGAACACAAGCCAAACGGCGAAATCATCTATACAGACTGAATGTGTTGAACGAATAATAATATTATGTTTTCCAATAAATAAAAAGTCATGAATGATATTGTGTTTTTATCGATGATGAAATTATAAGATGATAAGATGAAATTAAATCGAGCGGCAATCAAACAAAAACTAAAGGACGACAATAATATGTTGAGCATGATCTTATAAAAGCACAGCGATAGTGTCAAGATTCTGAGGAATATTCGCACCCGACTTCAAGTGTGGAGAACGAACCAACTCCATCTCCGAGGCCCGATAAAGGTATGGAAACAGAGGGAAGCAGACTGTGTGGCACTCATAAACAAGTATCAAGGGTAGATACGGGAAATTATGCGACGAATTGAAGAAAACAAGAAAATGGCACGAACACTGGCGGACATAAATTATGATTATGTATACACAAACAATGAAGTAGATTTTGTAATAGAATTGTAAAATCTGTAATAGATAATAAATGAGGTTGATTTAAATTTTTATGGCAGATATAATTCGATGAGTAGCGGATAAAATAATAACAAATTTGAATAAAATAACCACTAAGGAGACGAATTAACAAAAGTTAGAATAAGATAATTGAGAATAAATTAGTTTAAGAATAGACGAAAGTTGAAGTAATGAAGTAAAAATAACCGAAATCTGAAAAAAATTAAAAAGATGAGTGACAAGTAAAGAATTAAGAGAATAAAGAATATTAAAAGACGAATAAGGATTAAAATGCTAAAAGATTAAAGAGGTTAAAATTAAGAGAATAATAAAAAGAGGAAAGAACAAATGAGATAAAATAAAAATAAAGAATTAAGAGAAAGATTTTTGGGCCAAGCCTAGCTCCACCTTTTGAGATTTAGGTTGAAGGTTGAAGGGGGTTGAAGGTCAGACCAGGTTGGACTCTGCCTCGCGGAGACACCCCCGACTGCCCTCGTACAATTCGGGAACGTTGAAGAGGAGTTTTTTCTCTCGTTTTAGGTGGAAAAATATTTTTTGGTTGTTTCGAGAGATCCAGGCCGTCCTGTGGGAACATCATTCGAAAGGGTACCGTTAACCCGGAGAGTTGATGAGAACCAAGGAGGATCGCTAGTTACGACTTTCCATTTTTTTGTTGATCTCTAGAAATCTCTTGCGCCTTAAGGGTCTGCGTCGCCCGACTCATACCGAGGAAACATACGCCTGGATAAAAAGGTGCGAGAGAAGGCCGAAAGAACATCGGTACAGCCCCATCTTGGCCACCATAATTTGGACAGGAAGCCGTGTCTCCATGTTTTAGAAAGAGAAGAAATGTCGGTCAATTTATCATCTAAAGCACTCAGAGATTCTCCTTTTTGAATTATATTGTCAATGTTTTTCACCATAATTCTTTGAATACCATTCAAATTAGAATTAATTTGAGTAAAAGTTATTGGTGTTCGGGTGTCTGTATATTTCTTTTGTGATTGCGAATGTGTGTAAAATGAGTGTGATTATGTAATTTTGAAGGAATGAATTATGTTAGTATGTGTGTGTGTCTGTCCAATGGTACAGAGGGAGTGTGAATAAGTGATTGTAAGTTGTTGATAATTTGTGTGTGAATGTGAAAGTTTTTGATTTAATTGGACGGTTGAATGTGTGTGTGTGAAGGTATTTGTTTTTATAAATTCTAATCACAAATAAAAAATGTTCTTTAAAAAACAATAAAATTATTAGTCACTGTGTTTTTTCTTTCAATTTCAAATCGCACGGTTCAAAATTAATTGAAATAATTCCACGTAAACTTAAACGGGTAACGAGGAACCAATACCCTGCGTGACCACTAAACTAGCATATGCCCGGTTAAAAGACACCGAGATCAAATGTGGTGAGAGAACACCAGAAAAATCCGGGAGAAGTCTCCGTAAACAACTCGGGCCATTGTAGGGAACCCAGATGCTAACTGGAAAAACGAGGCGCCTATGCACATCTAACCTGGAAGGTGTGAAAACGGATTGTGGGGCTAGTGGCTTGAAGGATGGAAGTTGGCCGTGTATATGCTCCATCCTCTCCTGTTATTTAAAGAATAAAGAGAATAAATGTAATAAAAGAATGAAAATAAATAAAGATAAAAAAACAAAAATAAAATAAGAATAAAAATTAAGAAAAAATAATAATGCTTGAGAGTATTTGAGTCCTGGACCCGTAGATACTAAAAGGAATAAACTGCTGCGCAGCTTTTGAGTAAATTATAAAAGGTTGAATAATATAATAAAAGATGAAATGAAGAAAATAAAGGTAAGAATTAAAATGAAAAAGATTGAAGATGTGATGAGGAATTAGTAAAAGAGGAAAAGATAATTGAGAATATAATAAAGTATAGTAATAAAAGACAAACGATGAGGATCCTGAAATAGTAAGTGTAAAATTATAGAATATAAAATAAAAAAATAAGTGGTCATGATCATAAAGAGAAATATAATAAAAATGAATTTAATTAAGATGATCGAGATTAATGCGATAACTTCTAATGGAAATGAGGAAGCACACAATAATCAAAATGCGATAGAGGCCGATCGGAAGATACCCAAGATCATTACTTTACACAAGAAATGGAGATAGATTTGAGGTGTCAGATGGAGAGTTGCGTCGAGTGTCGCGCTTAATGAAATGATTGGGAGTGGTTACCTATAACCTGGGGTTCAGGATCATGTAAAATGGCTCGAGACTCAAAAATGTCCATAGATGGGGCGGACTCGAAAATTGTATTTTTGTCTCAGAAGATACACTTCATGTTCGTACTGCATGCTAGCAAGCTAATTAAACAAATATATCATACAAATATGCTATTTACCATAAAAAATTAAGGCAAGTTATTTATTTATATATTTCATAAATACATAAATTTTCTTAAACTTAGCTTAAAAAACTCGTCTTCATATTTTATATTGATGAAAAAAAGTATATAACATTAAAAGAAATATACGAATAAAAATTTGCAAATATTTTAAGTCAATCAAACTAATTTCGTTATAAACAACAATAAAATATGTTCATGTAAATTATGTTCAGTGCAAATTAATTCGACGAAATTTGGCCGATGTGAAACTAATATTTGTACTGCATGTGTTTATAACATTTTAGTATTTTTTTTAATCCTCATAGAAATAATATTGTAGTTTACTAAAGAACAGTTAGATAATCACAAATTAATTTAAAATTTGAATTTATCTTTAAGAATCAAAATATACAATTATACGTGTGGTGATTGTTTAAATAATTGAAACATTTTGTTGCGAAATTACAAATCATCTTTGTATACATTTTCTGTATATTATTAAATTCACAATCCGACTTTTGTATTTAAAAATACCTTTGTCATAGGATCCCTTTACAAAACACTCTTGACGATTTAAAAATCGTATTGTTACTTATGTGTTTTTGTGTATATAGTAAATAATAATTTGGTTTAATTTTTTAGATTTTTAACAAAATGAGTAAGAAAAGAGGATGTAAATTCAACGATGATTTAAGAAGTTTCCTTTTATTAAAAAAATCTAAAACGATTACATAATAAAATGTGAGACATGTAATGGTGAATTTAGTATTTTGCACGGCGGGAAGAATGATATTTCAAAGAATGATATGACAAGTGAACTGAACTGTGAATGAGACCTGTGCTGTTTCTATTTTTAGTAACATATAATAATTAATCCAGATATTGGACAAAATAATTATTTGTTTATAGACATAATTTATCAATAATATTTTAAATTTTAAAATTAAATCAATATCATCATTAACATAAATACTTTACAAAATATGTCTGTTTATAATTCTGAACAATATCAATTTCCTAAATAATAATCATATACAACCTAATGATGTAGAATTAGCTGACATTGGAAATATCCAGAACAATATCTTCTATCAGTGTTACCAAACGATGATGAACAAACACAACCACATTATTTTCCAAGAAGTCCAAGATGCACCTCTAAGCGAAGTATCGACCCCAAAAAACTTTACAAAACGATCGAGAGGGTGATTTAAATTATAATACTGAGGTTATTAAATTAAATTAAGAACAAATTTATGATCTAAGATATAAGCAACATACAGAAACAACATGAACCGGCGAACACGACAAGGGAACTTGCTGAAAGATTACGAAGCACTCTGGAATTATGCGGTATATATAGAGAGAAAATGGTCTGGACAACCCCATGTCAGAACTCAAAAAGTAAAATTTCTATATTCTTAAAATGTTGAAATTTTGTCATTTATCACCCATTTTAGGGGTACCGGGGGATGCTGCATGAATAAAAACCCAGTAAATACCTTGGTGCGGCTCGCCAAACCTACGAATTCATATAGTACACAACGGGTACTTTTACTCAAAGACAAAAGAAAATATAATTGTCAAAACAGAGCTATCTTCTCACATTGTACAGTCAGAGATACGTTTTATCCGAAAAAATAGCATATATGAAATATATGAGATTACTAAAAAACGTAAATATAACAAGGGAAGAATAGTAGCTCAACGATGGTTATTTTGAGATATTGAGAGAGATGGAGGACGTTTAAAATTGAAAACTGTTGAGTCTCGTGATAAAAGAACATTAGATTAATTAATTAAAAATTTTAATATTGAAAAATCAACAGTTTATTCAGATAAAGGGGCTTCTTTTATCTTCGTTTTTTGCTGAGTAAGCGGGATACAATCATTCTTCAGTTTATCATTAGAGAATTTTATCAAGCCTGAAAATCGTTCAGTACACACTCAGACAATTGAATGTCTATTGGGAAAGTTAAAATAATGATTAAAAAAAGCATTTAAATAACAAAGGATATGTAGAAGAATACCTTGCTGAATTTATTTGGAGAAGAGGAAATAAAACGCTATGTAATTTGGCATCAATACAAAGAATTAGTTTTTATTCGGAATAACATATTTGAATTTAGACTTTGATTGCTAAAAAATGAATAAATTTTTATGATACTTTACTTTTTTTAATTTGTCCCTGTTAATGTAATATAGTCCTTTTTGTTGTTTTGTCAAAGCAATGTTAATCATTGATTGTTGATGTTGGTGCGGGAAAAATAAATAACATTTTGTCTTTTTTTAAAATTGAGGATTATATAAATTAAAATTTAGAAAATAAACATAATAAAAAATCCTTATAAATTTCAATAATCATTATCGTCATTCCAACCGATCTGACATTGTTGATGTGTCAAATAAAGATGCACAATTTGATGCTGTCGCAATTGTCTGATAAACTCCACTCGTTCTCGAACGCCAAATCAAATTGAACGGTTACAACAGAATGGTTAACCGCTCTGTATTTATACGTAATTCCAACATTGTCGCTGCCTGGATAATAATTTACAATAAATAAACCGACAACCTAGTATTGGGTTGTTGCATAAGTTCCCGACGTTACATGAAACTATTTGTTCTACAAAGACTTTTTGATGTTTGGCAAAGTGTTATATACCATTAGAAAGCCCGAGCTATGCTCTACAAGATTAAAGTAATCGTTTTTACCTATATTATTTTTTTTGTCTTTTTTTACAACCGTCAAATGGATTGTCAAATCGACAAAAAATCGCATTTTCGACACCTTCTTTTCGCCTTTAATCGAGGTCAAAAAGCGAGTGAAGCTACCAGAGATATTTGTGCCGTGTATGGAGAGGACGCTATAGCTGAGAGAACTGGTCGGGATCGGTTTGCCAGGTTCAAAAACGATAATTTCGACCTCAACGACGCTCCTTGTTCCGTAAGACAAGTCGAGATGGACGAGGACCAACTCGGGGATCTTTTAAAGGAAAATGGTCGCCAGACATGCAGAGAATTGGCCAAAAAGATGAATTTTGATTTTGCGATAATTTCATGCCACCTTCAGTCGATGGGTTTCAGTCAAAAGCTTGGAGCTTGGGTCCCGTACGAACTCACCCAAAAACAAAAGGATAAACGGCATTCCATTGCTGCTCAAATTCTTGCGCAATACCAAGGAACCCATGACCACAGGCAACGTTTCTTATACAGAATCGTCACTGGAGACGAGAAATGGTGTCTCTATGTGAATATGAAGCAACGAAAAGAGTGGGTGAGTCCTGGAGAGAAGCCTAAGCCCAGGATCAAGAAAGACCTGTACCCGATGAAGACAATGATTTGCGTATGGTGGGATGGGGAAGGTCTAATCGACTGGGAAATGCTTGGAAAGAACATGACAGTAGAAAAGAATCTCTATAAAGCCCAATTGCATCGAGTCAATGAGGCCATTCAACAAAAAAGACCGGATCGACAAGGCCAGGTGATCCTCCTCCATGACAATGCTCCACCACATACCGCAAAAACTGTCAAGATGGCACCCCAAGAGCTCGGTTTGGAGGTCCTTCAACATCCTTCCTACTCCCCAGACCTCGCCCCAACGGATTACCATCTCTTCCGCCGCCTTTCAAATGAAATGAGAGGTCTTAGCTTCGAAAATCAGGATCATCTTGAGAATTGGTTCAACAACTTCTTCAAGACTTGACCTAAGGATTTCTGGCAAAATGGAATCAACAAACTGGTGGAAAGATGGGAAGAAGTAGTGAACAATGAAGGAGAGTACATAATTGATTGAAGTGTTATTATTTTTGCTGTTAAAATTTTATGATTTCAATAAATATATAATTAAATGAGTCATTATTTTGTTTGTTAAAATTCTTTGAAAATAAATGTTTAAAAAACGACGGGAACTTATGCAACAACCCAATAAGTAATATCAAGAAAGAACACGTGCAACATAAAGTAGTTTTGTGACATAATTGTGATAAATAATGATATTTGTAACTGATCCCATCCGTTGCAAATTAATTCCGTTGAGCAGGTAATACGAATGAATATAAATACCTTACGAATCTTCATTCTCAAAGGATTCAATCTTCACGTGTGGAACAGTAACAAAACTTGGGTAAAATTTTAGTTTTCTTCCTTATCTTCAAAATTAGAATGTGTTGATAAGAGTTTTCGCTGTGTACAGTATAGTTTTTTATTGTTTCTTCCAAATAATTTAATTTTATATATGTTTAATTATAAAAATATTTCTTTTATGATACTATTCACTCTTAAAAGTTTTGAAATCATAATTCACAGCTAAGATTTCGTAAAAGGTGTTAATCCAATAACTCATTCAATACCCATTTGATGTTTTTCTTTTATTTGGTTAAATTTAAATGTAGTTTCTAAATTTTAGTGAAAATTATAGTGAAGAAGATTCCATGAGCGGAGGAAAATGTTATTTTAAAATGTTCCTCCATCGATATACATCTAAAAGATAATTTTCGATTTATTTTATAATAAATTAAAATATCACGAATACATTTAATCAGTCACGAAAATCGTGATAAGTTATCCAAAATCTGATTTTAACAGTTAATTGTATGTGCATTTTAATCCTAAAAAATAATTATTTTCTCAACATTTTAAAATATAAAAATTCGAAAGTCAAAATCAATTGTTTATTAATTTTGACGGTTTAACGTCATCTTCAGAACAACTGATTTTTAATAGGAAATGTACTTATATACTGCCGGTAATGACTATGCAATCAATAAATCATTTAAAAACCCTAATTAAAGTTGTCGAGTGCATTTTGAACGTTAATTTTAGGATCCAAAGATCTCATATATATAGCTTCACATGTCACTCTCCCAATATTTCTTAAATAGAGTGCACCGAATTGCATTGTCATAAATGAATTGCCATTTTTGTTCGATTAGTATTTTCTGATATGATAAGTAAAGAAGAATTTTTGACGATGATTCCTTTGCAAGGAACTACTCGTGGCAAAGATATTTATGACGAGAGTGGTGGATTATGCTGTGTACCACAAAATTTTCCTTAGAGTGGATAAAAAATTTTACAAATTATCTCACAAAAATAACATCAAATAAAACATGAAAACATCAAAAAAACTATTCTTTTCGTGTAAAATTATTCTGATGATGTGTTGAAAAATTATTCCTTTTTAATGTATAAAAATTATGCTTTAAAAATAATTTTGTTTTTCTAAAATAGATAAATTATTATGCTATCAATTGTCTTCTTTTCAAATTAAATAAGCAATGCTGTATTATAAATGAATACTTTAAAAGCACTTCCCGAGCGTGCCGTGAACGACCACATTTCATAAATGGAACGGTCGACCCGTCGACCGGTTAAATCGATTTTCATATCGATCTCAAATACAACCGGGATGAAACAGGTCGAACTTAATTGTTTTACATTTGATCCGTCCCAAAATTCAGGTCCTGTCGTCGACACAACAATCATCAATAATTCATACGTTATATAAAAAATTACGAACTTCCACTATATACATTAGTATCCATCAAAACAAATGAAGCACCATGCATGACTGCAAAAATGAACGGATTTATTGTGTTTTGTCAAACTAAAAGTGAGTTTCCATCGTTTTTCTCATTCCAGTGCCTTATACATCAACAGGTTCTATGCTCTAAAATATTGAATATGGAAGACGTTATGGTTATAGCCTCAAAGATCGTGATTTACATACGTGCTCGAAGTTTACAACGACGCCTTTTTAAAATACATTTGGAAACTGGTAAGTCCGAGCATACTGATCTAGTTCTTCATACAGATGTTAGGTGGTTGAGCCGTGGCAAATTTTTGGAAAGATTTCAAGAATTACTGTCGGAAATCATTTCTTTTATAGATGACTGAGTGACAACACTGAAATGCTTAGATATGAAAAATGGCTTTGTACTTTTGCATTCTTTGTAGATATGACAACTAATTTAAATTTAATCAAGTTGGAGATACAAGGGAAAGACAAAACTATCATCGTTATGCACAGTATGATAAATACGTTTAAAAATAAACTTAAGCTATTTATTGATCAACTAAATAAAATGGATTTGAAGAATTTTCCGGCTTTGAAAGCAAGAATCGTCTAACAGACAAATTTAAACGTAACAATTTATAAGAGCGAAATAACAAATATATTGTGTGAATTTGAAAGACGTTTTCTGATTTAATTTTATTTCTATTCTTCTGATTTGAATGTCGAAAAGAACAGCAAAAACCAAGTTTAAATCAAATATGGAGAAAACGACAGAAGAATTGAAACAACATCTACTTTCTCATTAACATTTTTAAAGTTATGATAATTATTTACAAAGCCATTATGTATTTGCTTTGTACTAATTACTAATATAAAATGCAAAATTGTTATATTATTACACTTGGCCCGCAGATATAGAACATTTGTGAAGACAAATCATATAATTACACTTGAACTGCGATATATTTCGCTGCCATTTGACGCAAGCAGCAGGCATTTTCTCCTGAACCGTGTGGAAATTTGGTCATTCAATAAATCGAAGTAAATCGATACGAAAATTTTGGCAAGGAATACTAAAAAGCATTGCTTAGCAAAGTAAATAACACGGACACAACATATGTTCATCGTAATTATATGATACTGCTCTCCATCATAAATATACTAAATACGCATACTAAATACCGTTGCATGTTGTCAGTGTTAATAAACTCAAAAATCTATTTTTTTATATGTATATTGAAAATTTCTGTTTAACTTGCACTCTAAAGGCTTGTTTCATACATGATTTTAACTCACTTGAGTAAAATTAATATTATAAGGCAATATTTTTAGAAGACTGCTATTTAAACTTGTTGCTTTAAGTTTAAATTCATTCTTTAAAATCCCATTACTGCAGCTAATATTACAAGAATAAAAAATGACAGTGATTTATTCAATGAAAATACAAAAAGTGGACTAAGAACAACGGATCTTTCAAGAAAAATATACATCGTATTTTTTTCTAAACTAAAATTAAACCTGATTATTTAATTTAAAAAATAGATATGAATAAATTTAATTAAAATGCTATTACGATGCAGAATATGAACTGAAAAAAATATAAAATTTTTTTAGACTAAGTCACCAAACAATTACATATTATTTTCGAAAGTTGTATATTTTATGTTTAGTGTGTTATTTCTGGAATGCTGTCTCTCCAACATTGATAGGTAAATTTACATTTTTATTTTTTAATGAGTTAAAATAATGATTTAAAATTAATTTAAGATAATTTAATTAAATAAAGAAAAATAATAGTAATATTTTTTTTAGTATTTCTAAAAATCTATTCTAAAAAATTATTTAAATTTTAATATTTTAAAAGTAATATTTCTAAGAGAAATTTGCAACCTATTGAATTTTTAATTAAATTTAGTAAATATGTTTATGGTCAGCGTGGTTGCGGCGCTCTGGTGACTGTGGGTGATCTTCTGAATCGGGGGTTTGGTTTTTTCTATCGATACATCCTCCCCCTGATGGATGATAATCGAGTGTTTGAAATTATAAATGATTTGGTTGAATTTTTATTAAAAATTTTTAGAGAAGGGAATTCCCAAGGTTTGCGCCAGACGTGTGTTGAGTGTGAGCGAGAGTCGAGTGACATGCCACCTCGTTTTAATAATGGGCCTAGCACCAGGGAGCGGCTTGTACCTCGGCTCTCTCTGAATGGTGATGTTGTGTTTGGTTTGGATGAGGGAGTGTTTGGTAAGTTTCCTAGCGCCGGGGACAATAATAAAATTATAAGTAATTCAAATTGTCAACCACGATCGAAGAGCCCCCTTACCCGCCAGGTTTTTGTTAGGACCCTTTCAGGCAAATCGATTATTCTACAGGTGGATCCCAACAATTCAATCGAGGAAGTCAAGGAGAAGATCGAGAGAAGAGAAGGAATTCGACCTAATCATCAGACTTATCTTCTCCGGAAGGAAGTTGGAAGATAGCAGATCTATCCTGGACTACGACATCCAGAATGGATCCACGCTCCATCTCCTTTTAAGATTGAGAGGAGGGAGTGATCGGGAAACTGCCAGAAAGGACACTTTTGAAGACGAATGGGAAGAGAAAAAAGAAAAAAAGGCATTCTGGAAGAGAAATTTAACACGCCGCAGAAATCAGACGTTGGAGGAGTTGAAATTTCATCCGGGATCCCAGAGCTGTTGCGAGCTATATGAAAAGGAGTTCGAGAAAGCAATGAAGAGCTTTGAGGATCTCAAAATTCTTGGGAAAGAGTTGAGTCTCAAGGATGAAAGTTTAAAATTAGCAAAAGAAATTAACGAAATCGAACAAAAATATGACGATTTCCAAGACATAATGTTATTTCTGGAATGCTATGTATAACACAGATGTATAACCAGGAAAGTGTTGTTGAGAATTCTAATGACGATTGTAATTCTAATAATAAATTTTTTTTTAATATCCATCTTAATGTTGTAAATTTGAGTAAACATTCGACTTAATCAGACAATGGAAAGTATGTGAAAAATTGATTACAAAAGTACGAAGAAATCACAAACAGACAATCAGACAAAGGCAAAAGCAAGTTAATAAAAACTTGTTAAAAAACAACTTCGAGTGATTTTTGTGAAATCCTATATTATTAGTTAATTACTCCGTGAGCGCAGAGTACAACCTTTGTTCCAGAAATTACTGATTGAAATGAGAACCTTGAAGATGAAAAATTCTTGTATGAAATCCTATGGAATCCAAAGAATTTACGATTTAAAAGAATTCACTATTTACGAAGACAACATTTGACTATCATTCTCTACCTAGGATAAGTAAATTGATTATTTAACTCCATTGGTCATTACTCCATTCTTTTTTTTGTGATTTGTCATCTTCTCCACTCAGTACCATTCTGTTCATTGGTAAAAAATTTATTATTTTTGTTTAATATAGAATTAATTAATTAATAATTTAACCTATATCCTTT
>MQRK01028461.1:0-10614 GCA_001938485.1 Girardia tigrina | reverse complement strand
GTACGTGTTAATATATGTAAAATTTTAAATTGTAATAAATGTTATTTTTCTGTTGTATATTCATTTTTTGAACTTTATGTCATTTTGTTCTCAAATAGCTGCCGCACCCTGTATTGCATTTTCGTCAGTGCTATAATTTCAGACGTCGAATATTGCAGCGTAATCGAATTCTTTGTGTTTCGGAAGAAGACGTAAAGATAAATCTACGATATTTTGCAGTCAAATTACCTACATGACACCCTATCTCAGACAACAGTTGATATCAGATTTGGTCACGCAGCCGTGTAACTCTGGCCCAGGGACGTAGCCAGAATTTCATTTCGGGAGAGGGAGAATGATGAACTTACCAAACTTTAAGCCATACTCACACTCGCCTACACACACTGACACCTTTAACTATTTTGTAGTCCTGTTAAGTAGCATTTCAATATTGTTTATTGTTGAACAAGAATTAAGAGTCTGTATACATAAATTACGGTGTAATCTACAGAAATTGTAAGGAATAAAAATTTAGAAAAGATAAGGATAGCAAAATTTATATTTAAAAGTCCAGTCGTCTTTGGAATTGGCCAAATTCTTCAAATACTTCATTAGCACTGACTGAAACATCCCAGTACATTGACATCATCACTCGACTACTTAGTCGGTTGTTGTTCAAGATACTTCTCGTATTTGTTTTAATTCAGGTCATAGTGAAAAATGTTCTTTCAGCTGTAGTAGTTTTCACTAGAAGAAAGAGAGAAATTTTGTAGAAGTTTCTTAATATTTGGAAAAAAACAGATATCATATTGACGAAATGCTTTCAAGGCTGTCGCTGGCTTGTCTTTGG
This sequence comes from Girardia tigrina, assembly GCA_001938485.1. Lineage (NCBI taxonomy): Eukaryota > Metazoa > Platyhelminthes > Tricladida > Dugesiidae > Girardia > Girardia tigrina. The sequence continues at coordinate 9,785 of MQRK01028461.1, read as the reverse complement.
AAAGGCACTGCACCCACTCTTCCTAGTAAATGTGAAACTCTGATTGAAATTGCCGCTTATTGACAGAGGATTCATATAATTTGATGAGATCTTCAAAGTTGATATCTTTAGATTTATGTCAGTGGAAAGGCATGAGAGCTACGAATTTTGAAAATATCTTCACGAAGTTATCTTCTAACGTTGTCAAGAAATGTATTCTAAACATTAGTCCTAAAATAGTCTTCTGACGATGAGAATTGCTGAAAGAGTCCAAACATAGAGCACTGAGTAGTCATGGGAGTCGTGATTTCAGCATGATTGGCAAAAAGTCTATCACCTCTTGTAAATATTTTATAAAATGTTTCTTAACTATTATCCCGAGATGAATCAAGTGCTCTCAAAACTAAGTTAGCGTAAGAAACAAATGTTTTTATATCATGCTATGATGAGTTAGTTAAAATTTTCACGTCGCTAAATAATTAAAGATTTTTTCATTCGAAATTTAAAAAAAAAACAAAATTTCAGAACAGGACTTTTCCACACACGAACTTTACCGCAATGGACTTTTCGCACACGGACTTCAGCGAACTGGACTTTTCCACACACGGGCTTTAGTGCACCGGACTTTTCCGAACCTGACTTTACCGTACCGGAATTTTTCGTACACGGACTTCTCCGGACCGGACTTTTCCGCACACGGATTTTAACGAATTTCGCTGCATATCAAAGTTTTAAACTTTGTTTGATTGAAAATTTTATCTCGTTATTACGAAGTCAGAGTAGGTAGATCATATATATTATACCAAAAAAATATAAATGGATGATATAACATACAAAAAATGCATGAAACTTTTAAAATAAAAATTAAAAAAATTTTTCTATTCATGAAAATTAAAAATGATAATATAAAATGACTACATAGAAATTATGAGTTTGGGTCGAGAATTTTTATAACCAAATTTTCATAAACTATAATATCTAAAATCAAAATTTCTATAATCAAAATTTCTAAAAACAAATTTTCTAAAACTAAAATTTCTAAAACTAAAATTTCTAAAACAAGAATTTCTAAAATTCTTATGTACCCTCTGTGTATTTTCTTCAGAAGAAGAAAGATGGATCAGTCTATACACGGATGTTTCAAATCTTAAAACATCTGATTCCAAATCTAGAGTTGCGTAAAATATTAGTTGATGTCGAAAGAACTTGTATGAATGCTGTTCGTGCTGCATTTCCTTATGCAGAAGTAAAAGGATGATATTTTCATCTATGTCAGAGTCTGGTTCGAAAAGTTAACTTTGTTGGGCTTAAAAGATAGTTCGCCAATGAAAATGATGTTAAGACACTGATTAAGTCAATGGCGGCATTATCTTTTGTTCAAGATAATGATGTTGGGAATGTTTTTAAGGACCTTATTCAAACTTTTCCTGACCATGATAGTTATAATGATTTTAACACTTATTTTTCTGCAACATATGTGAAGGAACCAGTTGGAAGGAACCAATTATTCCAAATTGAAGTTTGGAATCATTTTGAAAGTGCTACTGAGAAGACATCAAAAACTACAAATTACTACAAAGGTTTTCATAATGCTCTCAACTCAAATTTTCATTGCAGTCATCCCAGTATTTACTATTGTTTGATGGCGTAAAGCGTGATTTTGGCTTTCATTGTTTAACTTTGGTCAATTTTCGATCTGGTCGTTATGAAACCAAAAAACGAAATTACATCAATCTACACAATCAATTATCGAGCACTGAACAAAATTATTACGATGAAGTTGATAAATTAAGCTATCTACGGCATATTGCTTCTTTATATACAAAATAGTTGTATTTTATTTAAAATTATGTTGTGTGATAATTTTTGAAAAAAGTATATATGGACTTTTTATTGACTTTTTAAATTATGTTGTATTGTGGTATATAAATTATCCGTGTAATTTTTTTCGAAATTGTCCTTGTGCGGAAAATTCCGGTGTGGAATACTGTTGTACAGCCCACGCCATACTGATAACTATGCGTCTGATTCGTACCCCGCTTCTTGACTATTGAAATCATGAGAAACCTTGGAGTTTAGCCAGAACAACTTGAACCTGTAAGATCAACATGATTAGACTTTCTTGGACAATTTAATTGCGGATGAGGAGACCCAAATTTGTAAATGCTGGAAAAAAGTGTGAGTCAGCAGAGATGAAATTACTGAAGAAAATCCATCTTTGAAGATATAAATGGGGACAAGTCATGAACGAGAGATGATGCTTTCCATTTTCTGACATCATAAAAGTGTTATTCAAAGTTGGTGACCACCTCATCTACTTTTTTCAACACTCTTTCAGCATGTCTTAAAGAAACAAGCTGCACGCTGAAACAGTATCCCGGCTGCTAGTTGCAATAGTTGGCTGACAGCAGTATCTGCGTGTGACAGGCGTATCATCATGATCTTGCTTGTGACAAGTTTTTGACCCATGTTGTGAAAATCTTTTAGGCCTATCTTTGGTGCCCCTATACCTTTATGCAAAGAGACCTATTAACCTCACCTTCCCATCTCATCTACACCTCTAAATATTTCTTATTATAAATGGTTTGATTTTAAATTCAATTTGCTTAGAAGTTTTACTGCAAGGTTATCTCGAAATAACGACACATTTTAAACCAGATGAAAGTGTCATTATATCGAGGTATTCTAGATAAAAAAATAATTTTTATAGATTAAATACTGACAAACAAATTTTAATTTTTTCTGTTCAAAAATAATTTTTCTTTATGGATTTTGCGGTGTTGATTTCAAATCTGAATTTAGAATAACCCTTTCACGTACCATTGCAGAGAAAAATTTATTTTCACGATTATAATAATATATAACAGAGGTGCCTAAATGCGGCTCTTTGAAAGATTTCGTGCGGCTCCTTTTGAAATTACGGGAAACGTTAACAATAATATAAATAAATACAAACTCAATATTTGATTCTTAGTAATTTGTTTAGTATGTGACATAATTTTATATGTTAATCTAAAATTAATAAAAGTATTAATAATTTTCTTCGCCAATTCACTTTGAATTTTATTTTTATGAAAAGAAGAAAATATATTACAATAACTTATTACCTTTCAGTATGTTGTTTTAGAATTTAGATGGCCTTTTATTGAAAACAAAATTTAAACTAATATTCAATATGTATCATTCATTTAATTGCTACATGCAAGATGGAGTTAGATCTTATCGCACTCAAAATATCTTCAAATTACTTTCAGAACATTTCGATGATCGAATAATTGGTTTGGACTCACAAGCAAAGGCAGGAAAAGGATTTGATTGGCCACCGTACACGCCGGATTTGAATCCATATGATTATTTTCTCTGGGGATATTTGAAAGATAAACTTTATCAAAGTGAACGACGAACTTAAGTTGGCTATAGAACGCAAAATTAGAGATATTGATCGAGAAATAATTTCGAAAACTATTGGAAATTTAAAATACCGTCTTCAAAACGTTATAACAGCAGGTGAAGAACATTTCGAAAACCTCTTTTATTGGAAATGTATTTGATTTTATCTATTAAAAATCATTTTTAATAATCATTAATTAATTAAATAATATTTATTCAATAAAAATTTTGAATTTAAGAAAGTTTATTTTTTAATAACTCGATAAAGATAAAAGGTATTGCAAAATAAATCGCATATTCTTAATCAGCATAAAAAGATCCACAAATTTCGAAGTTTCGCAATTTGACATTTATTACGTAATTAGGCAAAGATGTGAGACTTTTAGACCCAACATGTTATATACCAAAATGTTCGTCTTGATGAGTAGATTCTGAATATGTAAAAATTAGCGCATGCGTATCCATTAGGCCACCTTGTACTTTATCCACTATTTTAAATAAAAATTGAATATTTGAATATTTGTCTATTATTTTTATTTGTATAATTATTATATAAATTATATCACATTTTTTGTATTAGGTATTTTAAGTACGGCTCTTGAAATATATAAATACCTCGATGCGGCTCCTATTGACCTCAAACATGAGAACGACTGATATATAATTATATTTAGAATCTTCCAATATTTAAGAATATTTAGAATCTATGATTATTTACTTCGATGTCGTTATATCGAGGGTAATTATTGAATATTAATTCGTAAGGCTTTGTTGGTCAGATAAAAGTGTCGTTAAAACGAGGTATAGCAAATAAGGAAATTTAATTTTTTAATTTTGACATCGATATAATAGTCGCCCTTTTCCTAAAACTGGGGTTAATTAAACCTATACCTAAGTTGTTTCAAAATGATTTATTGCTCTCGTCATAGATGCATATTTCCTTCAGTTCATTCTACAACCTTTTGTAATCGTTCTTTAATACAAATATAAATTCAAAATTTATCTCAATTTAAAAAATATTGATTGTAAAAGCCGCGACAAATAAAAATGGAAAGAAAATGTAAAATATAATTAAACGATTAATATCATTTTATTGAAAGTGACATTTTATTTGTTTATCACGAGAGAAAATCGGCGAGGAAGAGGTGAGATGTGAATTGAAAACGAAAATTCACTCAAAAGAAATAATACTCAACCGATTATCGACAATTTTCTTTACTTAGATTATTATTAATATTTTTCATCTAATAAACTATTTTCGGTTGTGTTGCTATCGATTTTCTGATTTTCCGAACTCGTTTTATCGATTAACTGTAATGCAACTGAATCAATGTGTTAAAATTTATTAAAATAAAGAGATTATTATTCAACTATTAAAAAGAGTTGTTGAGTTATATGTAATGATATTTCTGATGAAATTGCAAACACACACGCAAAAGACATTCGGCCAATCAGATCGAGCTAAATTATTATTATTCAATGACGTTGCTATAATTGTTGTTGTCTGAGTTCGTGTGTCGATGCATTTTCTTTCCTTTCCCATCTAACAAAAGATTGTTTCCACACGACGCGAGTGTGTCTGACGCGTGCATGCGTGCGTGTGTGTCTCCAGTGTAAGGTAAATATACCAATTCGAGTGCGAATTCAGGCATAATCGTGAAAGTCAGTCTCACTCTGTCCTCTGTTCTTCACTCCACTACTTTGCATATTACTTGTTCATTCGCCGTCGACGTCGTCGTTATCTTCGTCCTAATTCTCGATCTCTTGTCAAGGCCAGTCGCCAATGCTCTCGACCCGATCCCAGTGCTCCTTGATTTCTCTCATTTTCACTAAATCAGGTAATCCTTGTTCTTTGACATTATCATAAAATTTGAATTATTTCTATTTTATTTATTTTTGTATGCTGGTTATCATTTATTAATTTGCACTATTGCAGTGATCGGGGAGCGGGGATTAGTGACCTCGAGGGAAGTAACTGTGACATTTGTTGGGATAAGGACGACCAACAACAATTTAAATAATTTTAGTTTTCAAAATTTGAAACAAAAGCATTTCTGCATATTACATGATGTACAACAGTACAAAAGACTCTCGTATAACACGAGTTTATAAAACATGATTTCATACATTTATTTATGATATTTCATTTTATACGACCCATTTTACTTGTTTATCCTAACATCATGCATGTTATACCGGATTTTGCTCATTCAATACGATTTTATACAACACGTTACATATTAATCGCCATATACGAGAGGCGACTGTATAGAGTCACGACACAGTGACCGTAATCACAACGAGGTGGCGGATGGAAACGTTCCTCGATCACATTTTTTTGAGATATTTTAAAAATTTCATTGGATTACTTTTTGTTGTCGTCAGACGTGTTCAAGATTGTTCCTCAGGTTATGTCCTCAAATAATGACTATGAAAATGTTTTATTGTTGATATCGATTGTATATAAAAGCTAACAAAGATGGAAAAGATTTCAATTGAGCTCTAATATTTTAGTAGCTCGTAAAACAACCACCTTATTAATGGGAAGATCTTGCAATCCTCGAAATTGCATCTCCGAAACGAATTGCGGGTACAACCAATCTAGTGATATCAGACAACGGTCACTGTTTCCATCCATCCCCTATAGCACATAACTGCGTACCTATGCTGCTCAGACATGGATTTCCTTAGCTGTCTTTTATCAGGTACAACTTTTACAATAAGATCTTACAATGGAAAAGATTTTTCACCAAAAGTAAAAGCCCATTTACCTCCAGGCCAGTGTTCCTTCTCTTCTCTCTGCATTTATAAATCCCCTTCTTCATCCGACTACATTACATTTTTATACTCCGACATTTCTGCGTAACCGCGGGTCTCATTTACGAAAATTTTGTCAAATTGAAATATATTTATTTATGGAAATTCTCTTTCTAGAAAATTATTTTTCGACTCTAATTCTAAATTCCTTTTCCTAATTGTATAATTTTATTTATAATATAATTATTAATTTTCTATTGGAACAATAAGTTTTGTACATTTATATTTTTAAAAGTAATTTACAAGTAAAACGTAATTTAAATTAACACGAAATTTGGCAGCGCGTTTATTTCCTCAAGTTTTGTCTCTTCTTTGGATCGTTCATTATTGACTCAATCTGTTGGCAGAGAGTGTTAAATGTGATGTTTGAATATTAACATTTGGGCCAAACAAATCGACAACCGGATCTCATCATTTCAATTGTTGGTCGGCCAGGGAATATTTCGGAGAGCTATTTAAGTTTTAGAGTTAACTGGACAGTTGTATCTACGTTGGATTATGCCACAGTATCCACCTCGTGTCCAATGCGCAACTGCCAACTTGGATCTATTTGAGCGTTTTGGTGATCAATTCTTTTCGAGTATTATTTTCTCCTCTGAAGATTTACTTACTAGATCTCAAGCGTGATTCAAGTGAGTAGCAAAAAAATACTTAAAAACTTCCTTTAAAGTTTTCATCTGAACTCTTGAATTGTAATTTGTTTATACTACCAGTGTTCTGACATTGAAAAGTTATATGCATAGGGGTTCTTCTATTGCCAGTCCAATGTATAAAGAAATCTCAAAAGAAGTCAGGAAAAAGATCCGCCAGCATAATGACAATGTTCCATTCAATCATTTAATGATGACGTTTCATCTATCCAAGACGTCGGCTTCACATTCTTTGATCCTTCGCCTTATATCTCAGAAATTACGTCTGCAGATCAAGCACCATCTTAAAAACATTGAGACAATTTTCATTAGAATTTTTATTACAATCACATTTGGAGTCATCACAACTGTTGGAAGATCGTTCACCGTTTGAAATCGTTCTAATTGGTTTTTTAATTTCTATTTTTAATCATGATTATTCTAAAAATTTTTCTAAATCTTTTCAAAATGTTTAATTTCGAAAAATATTAATTAAAAATAATAGTTTTAACTATTTCTTAATAAAAACTCAAAATAATAAAATTTTATAAAATTGTTAATTATGAATTTAATTTAAATCTAATTCAATGCTTTTCTTTTTGTTTTAAAAATATTATTAAACTTAATTTTAAGTGTTAATTTAAAAAAATATAAACTTATCAAAGTATTATTTTAATTATGTTCGAATAGTTAATCACTTTAAGTATATAAAAATACAAATTTCCATTTGGGTGGGAGAATCACCATTCTAATTTCAACATACTCAAATCAACATGCAGGATAAATACATTCACACATTTAAACAATTTAAAATATTCCTCACACTCCAAAAAAGATCAACGTAGTAAAGATGACTGTTAATCTAAAACAGATCACAATTTCTTCATGAAAGCATTAAACGAACTAGCACTTTGCTGGAGAAAGTTAACAGAGGTTAATGAAAGATTTGTATGCATTCTTCATTACTATTCCTTGATTATTATATGTACTTAGTTTCATTGCTTTGCTTTTTCTATCTTGGGTAGTCTGAAGCATTTTTGGTATGAATTACGCGTAATATAAGACAAGGTGAATATATATATATGCTGTTATAAAATGTCCCTGAGATAATCAATATTCGTAGATTCATTTTCTAATATTAAATTGGAAATTTATTAAATGTTTACGTAAAATTTGACAATTTTTTTGTTAGGGCTATTTGGTTTTACTACAGTTTTATTGTAATTATTTATATTAATTATTTTTAATGACATTTACATGTAAATGAGTGATTATTCATGCATTAAGTAATTATTGTTTTTTAATAAAATAAAATTATTCAATCATGGAAATCCAAAGCGTAACGAATTATTTTAATACTGTATTTTTAGAAGAGAGTACGTCAGACACCGTCTCTCTATCCATATGCCCAACTGCACAGAGTTTATTTGACGTACACGTACTAAATTATCCGTGAACTAAATTTTAAAAGATGTACATTAACAAACTAATTGAGAAGAATAAATTATAGTGAAAGAAAAAAAATATAATTCAGACATTCTGGTAGTAAATTGGTGGTACCAGTAGGCTAGCAATCCTCACACAAGGCTAGATAATATACTGGAGTGCAGGTCATGGGACTGATCGGCATTACTCAAGTTTGAGAACCACTGTGAATCACGGTGAACCCGCAATCGATGGAGATGTAGCTATGCCGTGATGCCTGATGAATCAATTAGGTTGAATAATGATGCAGTGTACAGTTTTGTGCGAATATCCGTTGGATTTAATCATTTGGGTGGAGCAGTATGAAAGAAATATCAGTATCCAAGGACCTCCTGAAAAGCCTCAGGCTTAATACCTTATAGAATGAGAGGATATAATGAGCTTTTTAAATTACAGTAGAAAAATATTTTCAGTGACATGGGCAGTCTGAAAGAATTGGGACATCACAATATTCTGAATTATAAATAAAAATACAGTTTAGATAAACATTTTTTATTACTACAAAATATTGTAGGCAAATAATTAAAGAATATTTGCTGTAAAATAAGTAACCATCTAAAAAGTCAAGTTTTCCGAAGGGGTAAAATGCCTTTTACCACAGGTTGTGTCAGGATGCTATTCGTTCTATGGCTAATTTATTTTATTAATTGCTTAATCAAATAAATTAAATAAATATTTATTAATGAACTTTTATTATAAATTTATTTTTTATTTATTATTTTATGGTCAATAAATATATTTTATAGCATAATAATATATAAACTCATTAATTAACTTATGTGCTCACTTATAACATTATTTACTACATCATTTTTATTCAAAAAGTAATTATTATTAAATTAAAATTCTAAATAAAATGGTTTTTAAAATGATATTTTTTATTACATTTTGAACATGAAACATTTTTATGTATTAAAAAGTTATATTTTATCTCTGTTAAATTAATTGACTAATAAGTTATAATTCCATAATAATATTTATTAATTATGATGTAAGTGGAATGTCCACATAAATTAAATCAGTAGAAGAAGTAAAGCGAACAGCAAATATAATTGAGAAAGGAAACAGTCGATCCCGAATTAACATTCATTACTTCAAATAAAAAGCCACAACGAACTTGCAAGTACCTCTATGTATAAAAGGGTATTTGAATGTCTTCACAAAAATAGATCGACCCTCTTATTCAGACTGAATACATAAATAAAACTAGAATAATATTAATATTACTAATATATTATTATAATAAAGGTTTAACATGAGTATTATTGAAACATAATTTTCATAAAAAATGTTGGGTTCTTGATCAATATTAGAATTCATAACACCAAAAATTTATTAATAACATAATTAACAATTATTCCAACAATTTTAAAATTATTACAACCTATTTTATCATTGTATTTATATATATATTTTTTTTAATCAATTATTTAAAAATCCATTATTTCCCAATTAATTTCATTTTAAGTTTTTTTTACACTACAA
>MQRK01028358.1:0-11409 GCA_001938485.1 Girardia tigrina | reverse complement strand
TTATAAAAAAATTAAATGAGATTTTTGATGATTTGTATCTTAAATGCAAATTTAAAGATAAAATGTAGATATTTTCGCGGAACACTGATGTGCCGCGGAACACGGGTTGAGAACCACTGATATATATATATATATATATATATATATATATATATTTATCTTAATTTTCCATTAATTTATTTATTAACACTATTTCTACCACGATTTTGTGAACCTATTTCGAATATTTAAAATATTTAAAATCGTTAAAGTTATTGAACTTGTTATTGAACAAGTTATTAAAGTATTACTGTAGCAATATTACTATCAATGTGCTATTACTATCAAATATTCTGTGTCTTTGAATTTAACATTTTCAAGATGTGGTCGAAGAATAAATCCTCTGACTATAGATCTAAAAACTAACTATAGAATTCTTTTCACTCATCTTTATGAATCTCAGTTTGACTTAATCCAGGAGGAACTTCTAAAATTATATGAGGAAAGAATTGCAGCATTAACACCAAGTGATATGGTTTTAGATTCTATTAACTGTGTAACAATTGATGCTTTGTCAATCAACCCATTTTCAGTCTCATGCTACATTCCACTAAATTCTAAATCGAGTTATTTAATAAATATTCAAAATAAAAACGAGAACGAATGTTTCAAGTGGGCTGTCTTAGCAGCAGTACATCATATAGATCAGCATCCAGAAAGAGTAATAAACTATAAACCTTATGAAAACACTTTAAACTTTGATGATATGGAATTTCCATTTCAAGTTCATAACATTCCTAGATTTGAAAGATTAAACAATTTAAGAATCAATGTGTACTACTTGGTGAATCAAAACTTCAAAGAGATAGCACCAGTTTATATTTCAAACAGTAGATTAGAAAAAGTTATATCATTATTAATTATAAGTGAAATTGAAGGAAGTGATGAAGAAAATTTTCACTATGTCTTGATTAAAAACTTTCAATCTTTTACAGCCGAACAGTTTAAGAAAAATAATAATTCTGATTTTTACACATGTGAAAGATGTTTAAGTCATACATATTCAAAATCAATGAGAATAAAACATGCACGATTATGTCAAACAAATGAACCAGCTTTGATGAAAATGCCAGGAATAATAACTAAAAATGGGAGAACTATAGATCAAACAAAAATGAAGTTTAAGAAATACTCATCTTTTCTAAAACCTTTAGCCGTAGTATATGGAGATTTTGAAGCTGTTAATAAAAAGTGTTGTATCAAAAAACAAATAACTAAATTATTAAATATGAATCCAAATCTAAAATTTCGTTTCAAGCCGTACCGATATCCGCAGCAGGTCTCCAAGGTGAGCAGCCTCTAGTGTTAGAACAATGTAGGTAAGGGAAGTCGGCAAATTAGATCCGTACCTTCGGCAAAAGGGTAAAAAAAAGGCTCTAGGGATCGTGTATGATGGGCTTTATTGAGAAGTTGATTGCATGGGATTTGAGCTTTCTTCGGTAAATGGCGGAGTAACTATGACTCTGTTGTGGTTGTTTCTAACGTTTATTGGTTTTGGCGCTTTTTCCGACCGATTGATTGGCAAATTTAGCTAGATGATTTATTTTTCGGAATTTGTTATCGTCGTTATACAATTAGCGATCAACCTAGAACTGGCACGGACTAGAGGAATCCGACTGTCTAATTAAAACAAAGCATTGCGATGGCTGATGAACGACTTTGACGCAATGTGATTTCTGCCCAGTGCCATGAATGTCAATATGAAGAAATTCAATTAAGCACTGGTAAATGGCGGGAGTAACTATCTTTTGGTAGTTTACTTCGTAACCAAGCGCATAAGAAAGGAGCCTGGCATCTGGTTACCATTTGTGTCGATTTGATAAAAGATCCCGATCCGAACTAGTCCGATCCGCAACCTTGTGGGTTGTCACTGACCGTCAGTCCAGGGAGTTGACTTGATGGGGTAACTAGAGAGGCATGGAAAGAAATCTTCTTTTCATGGGACTATTACATATTAGTCCTTGGTAATGATTTTCGGAGCATAAATTCTTGAAGGAGGTCCTCCCATTATTCATTCCACTTCTCAGGCACGTTTATGGTTTGAATCTTTAGGGTTCATTCATATGTATTGTGATTTGGATCTTTATGGTCCATTCATATATGGTGATTTGGATCTGTATGGTTCATTCACACGTGTCTATGATTCGCTATACTTATATCTCTACATAATTGTACTCATATCATGCGTGTCAAAGGATATATTACAATAACTAGACAATGAAATGTGTTCTTAGGCCTGGTGTAGACGATATTAGTTTCGAGGGTGGAAGTAAAACGATCTGTTGGCTTGATGTCTGAGTATAGAAATCCATTCCATTGATCCTACTATCTGAGGGTAAGTCCAATAGTGATTATTTCATTATTGGCAGCCTCTTGATCTCAATATGGTACTAGTTTACCGAGGCAATTGGATCTTTGGTTGCAGGTATAAGCGGAGTATAACCGACAACTGCAGGGGTGTGTTCTCAAGCGCCGATTGGATGGAAAACCCGGACCGTTACGGCGGAAAATGCTACTTTACTAACTTGGGACTACAGATTGCGCGACTAAAAATGCTTTTAAAGCTAGCGGGGGTACTTGGACAAGAAAACCAAGCTGACGGGTTCGATGAAAACATCTGTCTTGATGGTATATGATTCGATAGTTGGAATTTTGCTGTTCTGGTCTGTTTAGCATAACTAATTGGATGTACGAGTCATGGCAGGGTTGCGAACACCCCCTAAGCAAGTGCGATTGGCATTGCAAGCCCGGGCAAAACTGGGGCGGTAGCTTATTTGGGACTGAAAGGTGCTCACGTGCCGATCAAGAAGATTGAAGTCTACTCATGAGTTGACATACTCCTAAAAATGTTCAATTGACCTCATAAATGTTTGGTATCTATAGCTGGTTCAGCTTGCCTGTTAAATCACCCAGCCAATTGCTGTCTTACAGCGATAAAGGATGCTCGTTCCGTAAGGAGCCCCCGTGACATAACAAATCCCACCAGTTTCATAATCAAGATAATTATCTACTAGTAACATTCTTAACAATAAATTTGTCTTACCACATCCAGAAGATCCATCAATTAACATTCTGAAACATCTTGGTAAGTTAGGATGATGCATAAATTTTATCTTATTCACGTTAAAAACTGGCTTAAACGGCTTTAGCCTCCCACCTTCGCTGGGAAAAGATTCGGTGTTAAAAGTCATTTTTTAGTGTTAAAAAAATGAAAGAAAGCGAGCTAATCGCATATGCAGATGAATTTGATAAAAATATGATTAAGATACAAAGATTTAAAAGATTATATTGCTCTCTTTTATTTACTTCCATTATAATTATAGTTGGAAGCTATCTATTCAAGATTTCTGACTCTTTTGTAATTGTAGTTTCATTCTTTGTTCTAATCTGCTTACAATGATTGCTCCTTTGTTAGGATTGTCGAGCTTAATGTGTAATATTCTCTTTTTAGACAGCTCTTCTTCATTTACTTCACCTACTTGAGACCTTAAAACCTCATTTTCGTTTATTAAATCATAATTATCATCCAACAGTAGTTTAACAGCTTTCTTAAAAACAAGATTTTGTGCAACTAACTCTTCTCCCATTCTTGCTCGCATTGTTAGATTCTCATTTTTATAACTTGTTACTTCTTTTAGGATATCACTTCGAACATCGGTATCTTTTTTGACGAAAGCAATTATTTCACTCATTTTTGAAGAAAAAATTTACTAAATTTTTTCTAGTAATCTATCTACTAATTCTTCATGAACATTATCTGAATCATTCTTTCTTAAAGGTTGAAGAGTATAAGATTTTTCACTATACCCATCTGTTAGACTTGAACAACTACGAATATGAGATTTCAAACCAGCTTTTTATTTGCATATCTTCTTACAATTTCTACATGAAAAGTTGGTATGAACTGTTTCATTACTTTCAATAGTTCTGGGAGTTTCATTAGTTCTGGGAGTTTCTTTCTTATTCTTTTTCTTTTGAATATCATATCTATAAGGAGATCTCATGTTCAGATCTTTTCTAATTCTTTGTATGGTAGATTGTGAAGATCCAATTTGTTGGCATATTGCTTTTGAGTTTAAATGAGGATTTCGTTCTCTAACTTTATTAAATAAAGCTAATTGTCTTAGTTTATATTCTTTATTCAGAGCATTTGGATCTAAATTTACATTTTCACCAGTACTTTTCAAATCAATACTATCTAAAAGTTCTTCGATTCAAGCCATTTTTAATGGATAAATTTGACATTCCATGTAGTAGATATACACTTTAGTCTTTTGTGGTCATGTGTGGTCATTTGTAGTTAAAAGTATGACTCGTGCTTTAAGAGAAATGTCTTCTAGTTTAAGAGATTACTTTGATTAGTTTTATAAGGATTTAAGAATAAAACACTTCCAGAATGTTTGATTTCGATACCATTTTTTAAATTTTTAAGAATTGTTTTAATGTTTTTCTTTTCTAGGTTTTGAAGATTTGAACTTTTTAGAATATCTTTCAAATAATCACTCATTCCTATTCCTTGATATGGATCAAGAAACAAACCTGATGCTGTTTTTACTGGTTCAAATGTTCCAGGAGTTACAACTAATTTTTTTCTGCATCTTCTTTTAATCTTCGAAGTTCTTGTTTAGCTAATTTCTTCTGGGCATCAGCTTTTTTTACTTGCTTTTACAGACTGAACAACTCTTGCAACTCCTCCAGCAGCTCCAGCAGCACCATCAACAACTGACATAATTAAAGGAATTAATGCTGCAGAGGTAATATACCTCCTTCTTTTTCTTGTAAAAGTTTGATTATTTTCTTACTGATATACACTCTTTTACCATCTACACTCACAACTCTTGGAACTCCAGATGTAATTATTTCCTTTAAATCTTCCAATTTTAACATTTTTAAAGAAAAAATTTGTAAAATATTTCAATTTTTTCTTTAAAAAAGAAGAAAATGGAAGAGGATTTATCACAGAAAAAGTTGTTCAGTTTAGACAGAAGTATAAATTTTGATCATGATTTACAAAAAGAAGATTATTTAAGAGTTGCTGCTAGTGTAGATTCTTTAAGAAATCTAAATAAAGCCGGTGATATAAAGTTTCAAATAAATCAAACAAGCAATCCTTTCAACTTAGGTGCAGCATTCTTTTATTACAAGATTAAACTATCAGGCTTTGTTGCAGACTCAGTTGTGACTTTAGAAAATATTTTTTTCCCAAGAATGTTTGACAATATGAGATTACAGTTTGGTTCATCAGAAATTGAAAATATAGGTCATTGTGGAGAATTTTCTAGTATGTTAAATTTTGTAGTGTTAAACAAACCAACAGCAAAAACCTATGGAGAATCGATAGGATGGATAGCAGATACAAAGAAAGGAGATGCAACAAATCCTAAGTTTACTGTAAGAAAAGAATTATATCAGACTATTGATAAACTAAAGGCAGATTTCACTTATGAATCTGATGGAAGATTCCCGCTGAGTACCTTATTTGGATTCTTAGAAAATTATAATCGAGTTGTATTTCTCTTACCAATTAACATTATTTTAAACAGAAAGTTAAGTGATGAGGATATTTTATATGGAACTGGTACCGGATCTGGGGCAAATGTAGTAAAACCAACATGAAAAGTTGAAATAGAATCACTAGAACTATGGATTCCAGAATTAACTGTGAATCCAAGAAGTGAGGTCGCTTTACTAGAAAGACTAAATACAGATAAGCCAATTTCTGTAAACTTTCTAAATCGGAATGGAACAACAAAGGAACCTACAGCTGGAAGTAGAAATATAAGTTGGAAGGTAAGTTTAACAAATTCTAGACCAAGATATGTTTTAGTAGCTTTCAAAGATTTAAATACTTCAATAGAGAAGAATAATTCATTCTTTATTCAAAAAGATGGAAATAATGCTATAAAAAAGTTTAAGAGTTCAAATTAACACCTCTTACTATCCGATAAATAAGATGGAGTTTGATGCTGTAGGAAATAAACAGATGGAACCATACTTGGCTTATGTGAAGATGTGTAAAGAATTTGATAATATACCGCAGTTAAACATTAGAGTTTTAAAAATTTATACTCAATCTTCTGTTTTGATGTATATTTTGACCATGGTAAGTCTGGTAACTTTTGTGAGTGTTTGAAGATCTCCTCCTTTCCCAGAGGGAGTTTCTCCGGCTAGAGTGATATGTTTCTGTGTTTTCTCGTGTTTATCTTTGTTAGATTTTGAAATGAATTTAGTACATGTTGTGCAAAAATATTTATTCATTTTTAAGATCTATATTTAAGATAAAAAAGAAATAAAGATTTTGATAATGGATTTTTATTTAAAAGAAATGTGTAATACTATGTTTTAATTACAAGGAAAAAAAATAATTTTTATATATTGTTGTATTGTGAAAATTATTTTTTTTCTTTTATCTCTTTATATTTTTGAAAAACATCAGTGTACAAACGATAATTGACTATTTTAAAAGCTTTAAAGCCTATGTCAACTCTTTTGATGATATTTACTGTCACTGAGTTAAGTGAGAGTAAGCTAATAAATAGTGTCACATAGTTTAATGACAGAACACAAAAGAAATGATGTTCATATTGTTGATCATTGCTGATATTGTTGATCATTGCTGATATTCTTTTAAACATACACTACAAACCCATTTATCATAACTATAATCGCATTTACTCGAAAAAACACCTACTCTGCAGGGCCGAACATTTATAAGCAGGTGCAATAAGTTTAAATAAGATTTTGTTGTGATAATACAATGGAATTCTTTTATCAATTTAACATCTGAATAGGAAGTATCACCTCTTCTCTGTTCCAAAATTTTCCTTAAATAAATTTCATCCTTTTTATTTTTTTTATTTTTTAAGAAACTAAATCTAAATAGTAATACTAAACATTGAACAAGTGAACACATTTTTTTTCTTTTTCGTGAAATTTTAAGGATGTGTGGAATAAAAAGAGAATGTGATGCTTATATTGAGATTTTGTTTAACCAAGATGCTGTAGTAGTATGAATAGAACTAGACCCAGGACAATCTCATCCAAGTGAATGGAATGAGTGAGGTGAAACAAGGCCGATTCGAGGAGTGAGCCAACCGAACGACGAGAAAGAGGCCGAAGTTGAGCCGAAAACGAACGAAATGAACGGTTTTTGGGCCTCCGAGGAGCGAACGAAGTGAGCGACGTAGGGTATCAAAAAACGGGTGGGTTGTCCTGGGTCTAGTTCTATTCATAATACTAATATAGGGAAAAATTGGGCAAATCGATGATTTTTTGATAATCTTTGATAAGAATCTATTTTCTTGGGTAGTAAACTATAATTCTTGGGTGTTTATCTATAATTTTATGAAATTTTAAAAAATAAAATTATATTAATTATGAAATTTGAAAAAATAATAGTATAAAATTGGTGAAAATCAATGAATTTTGAATAAATTTTTAAATTAATAAAATCTAAAAAAAATTTAGTAAAAAAATTTAAAATTTTAAAAAATAAAAATGCAAAAAAAAGTTGTATATAAAAAATGACTGGAAAAAAATTTACCAAATCCAACTCAACTACTTCAATCAAAAATAAAAAAAATTATTCAACCTTAAATCTCATCTTTCTTTAAAGATAGATATAGCAACACCATAACAACTTTAGATCCAGAAATAGATCTTCCAATAGATTCTCCTTTTCTGGAAAATGAAATTTTTAATTTAGACCCCGAAATGGATATGCTTATAGACTCTCCTTTTATAAATGAAGACTAGAATGGAGATGGGGATGACGATGAAGAAGAAATAAATACTAATGAAAATATTAATAATCCTCTTTATTCTAATATATGTGAGAAATTATTTTAAAATATTACAGCAATAATTTCTCGCGAAAAGAGCAAGGCTCATGTAAGAAAGAAAATAACCATGAATTTAAAATTAATAATATAGAAATATTTCATAATAAAAAAGATCAAATATTCAATATGGAATGTGAATCTGAAGAAGAAAAACAGAAATTTATGTAGAAGATATTAATCAAATAATGGATGTGTATAATAATTTAGAAAATAAATTAAAATTTCCCTTTATTTTTCATAGATTAATAAAAGCGGATTATATAAAAATAGAGGAAATATTAAGCGACATAATTGTAACTAATAGTAAGAGAATTATAACAGAAGAATATATATATATATATATATATATATATATATATCCCAATTACCCTCAAAATTGAATAATAAAATAAGAGAACATGAATTATGTGGATCTGGATTTAGTATTCATAAAATCCATAGTATTGATATAAGTTTATCTCCATATAAGAATTCAACTAGTGGGATATTTCTGGATCCACCAGAAAAAATTAAAAAATCTCATAATATTATCAATATTCAGTATAAAGATGATAGATGTTTTCTCTGATGTTTTGTCGCACACACTATGAGGTACTTATTAGCTGGAATGAATAACAAATCAAGAGGTTCACATTATCAAATGGAATATCTTTTTAGAAAAGATTTCTTTGTAATATTTTTAAAGATATGCATTTTTCATGTAAATTATAAGACATAAAAATGTTGGTGGTTTAGTAAGTTTAATGCTGGGTATAATTAATTGAATTGACGTTTGAAATAATTCTGTTCAAGCAAATATATAATTCTGAGTTAACTCAACTTTAATCGAAGGCTGCGTTGCTTGTTTGTAGCTCGAACCCAGCTCAATATTTGAAACTGTTAAATTTATTGCAATTGAGATCAATAACAAATATTATACAATTTTATATTTGATAATCACAAAATTTGTACAGGATTCTTTACTATAAAACTTGAGGTTGTATAATAATTTTCTGATGCTTGATTGAAGCTTTTTTATGTTTGATTTTTATTTTCTATGTTAAATATATCTTTTTGTGTGTAAAAAATTTTAATTTTTTTGAGGATATTTATATCCGATTTTATTTATATATAAAAAAATATACATATATTACAATATATTAAAATTCTAATTATTATTTATTTTATATTTTATTATTATTATTATTATTCTTTTCTTTAATTTGAACCAACATGTGGCACCAATTAGTCAACTCGCTCTGAAATCTCGGGTGACATTCCATTAAAACGAAAACGTCCCCAAAGCACCGTTGAAATTTTCCCAACATGTGGCATAAGTCTTATGGGAATTTGTTCCCATCAATCTTATTTGGAATTTTACAAAAATTGTATTTCTACTTGGGTGAGATTATACGCGATTGGCGAAGCCAATCGGTTCATCACCCAAGTAGAAAAATTTTCATTTTTTCCAGTAATTGAAATATTTTAAAAATAAGTAAGTGACGATTTTTTTATTAATAATATTTCTTTTAATAATAAAAATAATAATAATAATAATAATATCAACGATATAATTATTATAATAGTTATAAATAAAATAATTGTAATAATAATGATAAATAATAATAAATTGTTATTTATATTATTTATTTTTTTATATATTATCTAAACAATCCTTTGGCGAACTTCTTCGCCAAAAGCAGGATTACCCTCATAATGAATGGGTCCCTGCGGAGGAAGGAAAAACTCACCGTAAAGGAATATAATAATTTTAATTCTAATTATAATAGTAATAATAATAATAAAATAAATAAAGATAAAATTAATAATAATCATAAATAATAATTATTTAAGATTTATATACGCATATATATATATATATATATATATATATATATCTTTATTATTATTATCCCAATTAACCGCCTCGCGTCCTTGAGCAACCTGCTCAAACAAAGGGAAGGTTAAAATGGGATTATCCGTCTGTTTTATTTGATTTATTTATTTATTTATTTATTCTTTAACTTTTTATTCAGGACAACATTCTATACACTCCATATTTTTTCATTTATAGGATCGCAACAAAAATTTTTAATAAGAAAGTATCTCCCGAGAATCAAGTAAATGTTTTTGAATCAGATGATAATGGAAATTTACTTCCAATAATAATTTCTCATTTTAATACAAAAAGATTCAATGTAATCGTTTATTCAAGAGAAATTAATAATGAAACAAAATCCCATTTCGTTTACTACAAAAACATTAGAAGATATCTCGCTTGCGATAATTTCTTATGTTTAAATTGTTTATGTGAAATTCAATTGGAAGATTTATATAATAAACATATAGAAATATGTCAAAATAATTCCCCAATTAAAGCTTCTTTTCCTAAAGAAGAATATTATAAATTCAAAACTTTTCATAATAAAAATAAAGTTCCATTTTCAATTTATTGCGACTTTGAAGCATGGCACCAATTAAAAAATGATAATAATAATAATAATAATAATAATAATAATAATAATGAAGATGATGGATTCATCAAATATGTTAATGTTAAATATTTAAATCAAAGATACAATTTAAATAATCTAATATTAAGTAATAAAAAAATTGAATTAGAAGAAAATGAAAATAGAAAAAAATATAAACTCAAAAAGCATTAGCATGTGGAGTCTATTAAGCATAAAGGAGAAATATACAAAGATACAAAATAACACTAATATTCCTTTACAAATGACCCTACAAGATGAGATGGATGTTAATGGGGCAGAAATATGTCATTTTTGTAAAGAGGATTTCAATTTAAGTAATGAAGAAATTCTTCTAATACAAACAACTTCTATCATTCCCCCTAAAATGAAAGTCAGAGATCACGATCATTCAATTGGGAAATTCCGTGGCGCAGCCCACAATTCTTGCAATTTAAATGCAAAAAAGATTATTTTCATCCCAGCATTATTTTTCAATAATTCAAAATATGATAACCATCTATTGGTATTACCTTTTCCAACAATTCACATATGAATGTGAATTGTTGGAAAAGGTAATACCAATAAAATTAAATTCAAAGTCTTAGCCAAAACATCTGAAGATTATATATCTTTTTAAGTAGGATGTTTGAGATTCCTTGACGCAAGGAATTTTCTTGGAGGAAAATTAGCCAGACTAGATAAATTTTTAAATGAATACAACGCCAATTTTCTTAGGAGGAATAATTTATTTTTTTTGATGATAATCAAAAAAATCTTCCTAAAAATTGGATATTCCCTTATGATTATATAAAAGAAGAATCATTTGATGATATTAAGAAAATTCTGGATGAAAATCATATTCCAGAATATAAGCATTTTTATAATATTATAGAGAAAAAATTAATAAAACCAAAGCAATACGAAATTGCCAAACGAAATTGGGTTGATCTCGAATGTTGTTTGATTGTAAAAATGAGGCTCGATTGAGAGAGAGAGAGCAAATCAATAACGAATGAAGTGAAACGATATTGGAAATGGAGAGAGATAATATTCAGAACATGAATCTCCGCGCCAGA
>MQRK01028226.1:0-13134 GCA_001938485.1 Girardia tigrina | reverse complement strand
AAATTGAAAACCCTTTGTCCGGGATTGGTCAATCGAAAAAGTCCCATCCTTCTTCATGATAACGCTAGACCTCATATTTCAAAAGTGACTCTTCAAAAGCTTAATGAGTTCGGCTATGACACCCTGCTTCATCCACCATATTCACCAGACCTCTCGCCAACGGACTTCTACTTTTTCAGGCATTTGTACAACTTCCTACGTGAAAAAATTTTCAAAAACCAAAATGATGCTCAAAATGCCTTCCAAGAATTCGTCGCTTCGAGAACCGATGCATTTTATGCTGATGGAATAAAACAACTTGTTTGTCGTTGGTAAAAATGTATTGATGCCAACGGTTCATACTTTGATTAATAAACTTTTGTTTCTGTGAATTTGCACGTCTTTGAAGTTTGTGTTCCAAAACCGCCATTATTTTTCGACCAACCTAATAGAATTATTCTAAGTTTTCAACGTAATTGCTACTTTTATCTATCGTCCTCAACCATCGTAATGATGCATTACAAATAATGAAGAATAAAAATAATCTTAATCAGTAAACATTCATTAACCGCTCATAAAATACTCAATCGATTTCATTAAATGTTAATCAGAAGGAACTAGATTTCGAAAATCAACTGGTAGAGCCAACTCATCCGAAGCTGGGTCGATTATGACTTGTTTGGTTACGATAGCAATGTGTAGCGAAGCATTATTATTGTTTATCATGTTCCTTAAATTCCATTTTTTCTCGAGATTTTCGTTCAAACTTTTCAAATGTTGTGAATATAGCTTAGCGTTTATTGTTTTGTTAGGTTCTATAAACTCATAGCAAACTAGTCCTTTCATAACCATATTTTGCTTTAATAACGCCACTGCCGGTTGACCATTGTTTTATTGTATTTTACCGAAAGTAAAAACGTGTATTCAAATAATGAATTTTATTGTTTTCGAATAAACTGCGTGGAATTCATTTACCAACCTTTCAAATTTTACTAATTCGATTCAAAATTTATGAAACTGTTGATTTATCACCCAGCTACCATAATTATAGAAATAGTAAAAAAATTTAAACATGAAGATTCCGTTATATTTGTGTGTCGTATTATACTTATAATTCTTATTTATTCAGGTGAAATATGTCTAATATGAAATTTCTTCAAAACTTAAACCAAAAATAGAATTTACCATCGTCAAAATTCATACTTTACGTAAGCCTTCAAGTTTCATAAATCTTTCAGAGAACTACTACTTTTTTCTTTTCTAGCGGAACCGTTAAACATTTTATTGAGAATTATTGTGTCAGAAAGTTTTTAGCATTTAAGAAAAGCAACCAAAAAGGAAAACAACTCAAATGTCAAAGTATTATTGAGGAATCTTCAGAAAAATTCAGAAAACTAGTGGTAGTCATTGAAAAACATGGCACATAATTGTCATATGGTTATTGGCATTAACCTCAGCACGTGCACATTTAGAAGCAGCTTTCATGAAGCACCTATATTTTCAAGGTTCTTAAAAAGCCTAACTTTGATTTCAGTCCGAAATCATGAAGCACAATAACAAAGAATGAATTGAAGAAGGATATTGCAGTTTGACGAAAATCGTTTCTCGATACTGGGTTCTGGTAGGTATATGCGAGTGTGGTGTACATCTAATGAAAGGTATAATAATCAATGTATCCTACCTAAATTACAAGATGATGGTGGAGATTGTAAACGTATAACGTGCTTCAGTTTGATCTATTATGTATTTTGAATGATATTTTAACTGGTGTTTCTTTATCTGTTATCTTGAAAACTCAACCAATCTACCCAACTTGGCTAACTATTTTTCGGTTTTAGGACGAGAATGTAATTGCATATTATGCACAAATTCCAATCAACACAAATTTCCCACTATGGTCTCCACAAAGACATGGTCAAATCTCACAAGACAACATTTTTGGATATTTGAAAGGGCTTATTAGATACTATCTGAAATCATAAGATATCATAAGATACTATCTGAAAACTATTGTTCCAACGACGCAGTGGTTGACTTGTAGCATTCAGAAAGAGTGGAATAATTTAGACCGTCATTCTGTGCAGTTGTAGAGTTTCATTACCGACATGTTTCAATAGATTCAACATGTAATACGTATTCTTGGTTTTCCAACAAAGTTTTAATAATTTTTTTATAATTTCTTTCAATGGGTTTACTTTTAAAGGAATTTTTTAGACATGTTTTACCTAAATATGAATCATAAGTATAAAACAACTTCAAATATAGCGTAATTTTCATGTTGTTCAAAGTTATTAACTGTGCTTTTAATTATGTTAGGTCGGTGTAATTGGGCCGCTAAATAAGCACTAAGTAAATGACCTAATAGACGGGTTTTTAAGGCCATCTTGGGTGTACAATGTATACCTAACTTATGTAGATGTACATCCAAAAATTTAGCTATTTATAAGTAAAGCATGGGTTCATTAAAAATACACACACTGATTTCCCACCCATTCTCTCTCCCTCTCGCACATACACGCTGTTACACAAGCTGATTTATAAGTGTATACTTATTTAATAAGTATAAGACATTCTTTTGTTCTTAACCCTTTAAATTCAATGTTCATTTGTGATGTAACAATTGTTGAGTAAAAATAAATGTTATTCTGTACACCCACATTTTCTTAGGTTACACCCAGCTGGAAACCTTGAAAAAACCCTGCTAATAGATACTTCATAAAATTGTGGAAATACACTATAGAAAATTTTAGAAAATTCTAAAGTTTAAATAAAATTATTTTTTTAAGTCCACATATAAATTAACGTTATCATTATTGTTATTATATTATTATTTTTTAGATCGATGCAAAACATCTTTGTTCGGATCTCTTACTGGACTGTTGTAACGAAATCGGTTTAGATTTTGCAACGACTCAATTTTTACCGGTCGTTATGAACAGTCCCGAAACAATGAGGGATGAATTAGACAATGTTGGTGAAATCGAACAAAACAAAAAATTCATAATCATTCCCTGCCTCATGAGTAGTCTACAAGAAGTTGCGAAATTCGGTTTTGAAGAACCAGAAGTCATCAAGCTTCTCGATAAATGCCGAGCATTGAAAGACCTTGCCAAGGCTTATAATTTGGTGTTAGACAGTTGTAACATTAGTGTCAACAACCTTTGTAAAACATCCAAATATCCCAATGAAAAATTTGAATTAATATATTGGGTATACTCAAATTTAGATCAGATTCTCGACAAACTTGACTGTTACAATACTGATAGATTTAATAAAGAAGACGAAATGTTTTTAAAGCAATTAACACCGTTGCTAGAAGTTAGAATTTATCATTATCTTTTATTAGAAAATAACGAAATATAATCTTTTTTCAGCATATATATCAAACATTGAAAGTTATCGAACAAAATAAATTATTTTTCTCTGCATCAATGATCAAGAGCATTATTCTCACCATAAACAAATCGCCTTTTCAGCCCAAGGATGATGATCATGAGGGTGTCATTCAGTTTAAAATGTCGGTGAAGAAGCGTCTGAATAAGATCTATCCGACAAATGGAAGACTTCATGAAATACTTTGGATAGCAACTTTGCTTGATCCTCGATTTAAGAAATATCACGAACAATTCACACCAGACGAGATTCAAATGGTTCAGACTATTAGAAATCAGGTTATTAAATAAAATTATTATTGATATCTGTAAAGATTGTTTTAAAGTGATTTTACAATTACTATTTACATGAAGTTCCAAGCTTCACAGGGGTCGATAGTTGAAATTAAAGGGTCACATGGCATTTTCCTTTCGGTTGTTCCTTCAACTTTCTTATTAATTTGTCTTACCATATTAACCATTTTAGGCATGATATTTTGAATTATATACATCCTTCAGAATAATTTACTTTTATAAAGACATACGTGAACTGAAGTTCTAGAAAAATACTCCTTAGAATTTTTTATCGCCAAAAAATTGTTTATTTCTATCACTCCTATCTAAAAAGAACAGCTCCAAACGTACTAAACACATCCCTCAAAGGGTTCTTATACATCAATCAGTTTTTTAACAAGTATTACACGTTTAAGTCTTTGAAGATACTTATATCCTAATCTACCCAATTGAATAAAAATGTAATGTGTAGTTTTATGGGTAATTAAATTGTTTTGGTAAAATAACTAAGAATTTATAAGCGAAAAAATTGTTTTTTAAATAAAGTAGAATGAAGACTTTTTGGATATATTTTAGAGGTTGTGCACCTTAAAGTCCAATTTTATCTGTCACATTGATAATAAAGAAAATTTGGGCACCTATTGATGGTACTCTTCCTTAAAATTCGAAACCCTTTCTTAGAGAGATAGAAAGATAACCTGCATAAAATTTAAAAGATTTCTTATCTTTTTTACCACGTTTTTATTAGCTTGCTTTCTTGTCTGTTTGTCTGTCTGGAGCAAATCTTGCGATTGATTTTTCGACCACTTTCAGTCATTCAATTCAGCTGAATTTTTTTATACAGGCTTGCTTCCGATGACAATACAATTTGATAAAAAAAATAATTTTTTCTAATTTTTTTGCAAAAAACCACTTACGATTATCTACAAATTTATACACTGTATTAAATAGCAATCTTTTCGTTTATTTTCATGAATGAAGTTTTATACAGGCTTGCTTCCGATGACAATACAATTTGATAAAAAAAATTTTGAAAAAAAATTCCTAAATGATAACTAAAAATAGTTAAATAATATTATTAATAAAAAAAATTTATATAAAAACAACCACGTTTTTCAAGCATTACCAATGCACTAAAAGGAGGAAAATAATTTGTTTCTAGACATGTGAGAAATTTTATACCTAACCAAAAACGTGGGGCATAGAAATAATCGATTGTTACTAAAAAGCAGTAAAGAGGATATAGCAGTTACTAGTAGCAGTAATTCAGAAATCCGCCCCACGTTTTTGGGTTAGGTATAAAATTTCTCACATGTCTAGAAAAAAATTATTTTCCTCTTTTTAGTGCATTGGTAATGCTTGAAAAACGTGGTTGTTTTTATAAAAAATTTTTTTTATTAATAATATTATTAGTAAAAATATTTTCAAAATATAAAAAAACAGTTAAAGTGTTCTGTGTTTACTTCACTTTTTGCTTGAGTTCTTGCATTTATTTGTATGTGATAAAACGCTTTTATAAGAGGGGTTCGTAGATAAGAAGAGATGGGAAAAGGAATGGAAGAGATAGAGGTAGTGGAACTATAAAGATTAAAACGTTATGGAAATTTTAGATGTGACCCGGCACCTGAGTTAGGCTAAGGTTTTTTAAAAATTTTAACCCATGAAGCTCATTTCAGAAATTATGTTCAAAATGAAATCTTAGTAAAATATAAAGCAATTAATTATTCCTACCCACTTATATTTAGTACATTTAGTAAATAAAAATTTGACCATAAAATCCTCAAAAAAATAACCAAAATTTTACTTCTATTTTAACAAAATGTTCATTTGTTTTATTAATATTCTTGAAATGTTTATTAAAGTAAAAAATATTAATAAATTTTAGATCAAGAAGGTCAGTGAAATGTCTCACGAACTGTCGGAGGAATGCGAATCAACCATCAAGAGGGAAGAACTCCACACGATTTTTGGTGACGACTGTTTGTCCCAAGAACCCAAATCAGAAGTTGATCAATATTTAACAGAGCATAAAATTGACATTGAAAAAAACCCTATTAAATGGTGGCAAGATAATGCTTCGAGATTTCCATCCTTATCGAAATTAGCTCATAAATATCTCTGTATACCATTGGCGAACTACGACTGTGTTGAATCGTCAGGATGCGATTCGAAAATTTATACACGTCGAAAGGAATTAGATCCAGATGACATTGATAATTATCTTTTCCTGAATCATAATTGGAATTAGATTTAATCGTTTTTAGGTAAATAATGTTTCATTAATGATAGACCATTTTAACCCTTCATTTCAGGGTGACGACGATCTGTTCTTGCCAATACATGTAAAATCAGCTCATATTTTACTTTAAACATTCCTAAAGCAGCATAAGAATTATTTTATTTTCAAACTGATATTTTCAGTTTAATGTACATAAAAATCATGTTTTAATAAATTTATTTTTTAACTCTGATCTGAATTTTGTATTTTATTGATGAATGTTTATTTGGTATTTTTGGACGTTTATGATTATTGAATTATCAATAAAATTTCTTTTGTAAACAAATCAAATGTTCTTTTCTTCTTCAAAATATAGAAAATATGCGAAAAACCATTATTATTTTAGAGAGTTTTATCAAATATGGTCTTGATAAGATGTAAGTGATCCATGTTGAACAAAAGCAATGACTGATCCTCCTTTCATGGCGTCCTTGTAGATTTTACTACAAGTAACTTTAACTGCAAGTAAACAGTTTGATTGAGGAATGGAGTTTCAATGGAGTATCCTGAAAGCATGTCACATTTATGAAGCTTGTTGCTCGCTGGCGCAAGTGTGTTGATGTACACGGCTCATACATTGAGAAATGATTTACTTTGATGTCTTGAATTGATTCTGAAAAAATAAAGTTGATTGGACTTTACTTTCTTGTCGAGTCTAAGGACTTATGGATCGCACCACGTAAATGTAGGGAGAGATAATTGGACACAGAACAGAGCCAAGAGCTTTAAAGAGGCCGTGACACGAAGTAACGGAAGATTTTTCGATAAATTAGGAAAATTAAAGTGGTAAAAGCAGATATCAAACTACTACGTTGAAATTACCGGAAAATAGAAAAATATAACTGTTATCGTAGCCGTGGACAATTATCCAGAAATAAAAGAAGGTATTAAATTTTAGAACACATTTGAAAATGAACTACGGAGGAAAAAGAATGGCAAAGCTGTGAACGAACAATTTTACCATTTATGTAATTTAGAAGCAAAGTTGGGACCATTGATAACAGATGAAGAACGATTCCAGAGAGCAAAGAGTTTAATGTATGTAAACCAAAAGTTATTTACATAGTAAAAAAATATCAAGGAGTTTTCATAGCTTAAATGGGATGTAGAATCTAAAGCAATGATAAAACATAGGATAGACACAAGAACGCTGATAAATCTAAAATCCCACAGGCAGCGGAATTATCTGAAAGAGAAAATCAATGAGACTTTAAAACACTTGTGAGAAAACAATATTATAAAGAAATATGGAATACATCGAGGATATGTGTATTGAAAAAAGAAAAGAATGATGTTAGAATTTGCTTAGATTTTGAACAGTTGAACCTACTCATGGATAGACAAGCGCTTCCTATACCAAAAATGATTGAAATGATGGACAGGCTGCATGGATCAAGATATTTTACATTGATTGACTGAGGTAATGCATTTTACCAAGTCGAACTAAAGGAAGAATCAAAACCAAAGACGGTGTTTTTAACTAAGATGGTACAGTTTTGTTTTAAGAGGATGCTTTTTGGTAGAGTAGCAGCCACTTGAACATTCCAGGGACTGATTGTGAAGATACTAGGAGACACAGAAAGAACTGTAGTGTATTTAGATAATACCCTTATCTTTTCTCAATCATTAGAACAACATTACGCAATCATAGATAGACGACTAGATGTAAATGGAAAGGCAGGGTTGAAAATCAACCCTGAGAATGTCATCTCTTAAATACAGATGTTAAATTCCTGGAACATATAACATATATCCTTTATAGCAACTTAATTAAATACAAAAACTTTTACAATCCAAAAAATGACTTCTACAATTTTCTTAAAGACAACTTTACAAAAAGTAATTTAAATGAGGACAATATATACAAATGAGTCAAAAGTATTAGATGATAAAAAATGGCATATCAAAAAAGTAAAGTTAGTTAAAGTTACAATTTCTTAAATTCATTAAAAGCCAATTATTCGAAAACGATTTCAAAATCGACACAACAGATATTAATGATTTAGACATAGACGAAGAAACATCTGAAGAGCTATTTCATTTATACAAATTAAAAACTATTGAAATACACATAGAAGATTTTATTAAAAATATTATCGAAGGGGAAGAAGAGACATAAGACGAGTGGATAACAGTTAAAAATAAAAAAAGTCAAAAGATTTTTTATGTAAAAAAATAATGATGAATTTCATTATAATTCAAAATTAAAAAATGGATTTTTTTTACGAAAATCAGTTTATTATTTAGATCTATTTATATTTAAAATCATAAAAATCCATTTCAATGTCAACCAATAAAATTTATGAGATGTATATTTTTTTTAAATATTCATGTAAAAGATTAAGATAAATTGGAATGATGGAAACCAACGAAAGTTTCTTTAATAATTGTCCTGATGCCAAATCAACTTGTGATAAAAAGGAAAATGTACAAAATTATATTAATGTTCTAAATAATCAATGCAATTTTAAGGATCATCGAAGAAGATTTTTTTAGTATATATAGTAAGTTAATACACTAATGTTAAAACGTTTTCTAAAATTTCAATAAATTTAACTGAAATTATAAATTGCCTCACAGCCCATTTCATAAATAAAAACCGAAATTTCTTAATTAACAAATTTGATGCTTTGTTTTTAAAACAAAGTAAAAATATTCAAAATAATCAAAAATAAAAAATAATGAAATTTGCTTTACCTTAATACTGCCGAAGAGCCACCAATAAAAGAAGTGTATGACTACAAGCATTTTCAAATAGATAAATAAAATTTACAAAGTAAAGTTCAAGGAGGAGATGATTGGCATCTCTTCTTTGAGTTTGGTGGTGCTTAATGTCGCCATTCGCAAGATTAAATATTACATTCGAGGCACTTTACCAATGTGCTGGAAGAAATAAGGGGAATCATGATAATTTCCAAGTTGAAATCCATTCTTTATTTGGCAATGATAATTCTTTGATTCAAGTCGGGTGCGGAGAGCTTCTTCAACACCCCTCTATATCATTGGCAATAATGTGTAAAGCAGTAAATCAGACGAACTTACAAGAATAAGATTATAGAACAGAGCAAAGGTTGTTACAGAAAAATACAAGGCTATCAGACAAGCCTTTAGCTCGAAAGTCTTTGGGATGAGATCCAGATAAATTATATTTTTAGATGAGTTTATTTAGATGAGATGATTTAATCTGCGTAACCCTACCAACTATGGTTATTCCACTGTAGGACAGGATGCTTTCATCTATCAAACAAAGTGGCGTGGAAGAAATATATCACTATGTCCAAAGTTTTTCATGAACGGAAGAGAGCATTTCGACCTTGTTGATGGTGCATGTACCAGTAAATATATTTTTTGTTTTTTGGAAGAATGTTTTCGTAAAGGCGTCTACCAGAGCACTGTTCGTTTCCATCGCTGAGCGGAAATTTAAGATTTTTTATTAACCAGAGGTGTACAGTTTAACTATGGACATCCTGGACACGGGACTCTCACATCCTATGTATATTATCGCATGTAAAAGGCTTACTTTCACAGTAATACAGAAACTTCAGAGAAATACGAGACAATCAAACGAATCTGGAAGAGAGAAATACTGATAGGGAAAATGATCATTGGGAGAAAGACCATATCAATCTCGGAATGCCTTCGAGTGGACATATAGTGGCTATTTTGAAGATGATGCGGTGTATGGAGATTTCATTAACCGCATCCTTCATAGAGACCCTACTGTATCGAGGGAAACATACATAAACTCCTTAATTCGATCAGGAAGACTCGATAGGACAATAACAACTGTGCCGAAGCTGATCAACGAGAGAGAAAACGTCACTAATGTCCGGTAGAAAGATGCTACAAGGAGTTTGCCGAAAAGAAAGAGTTGAACAGACACACCAAAAGGGACCACGCGATGTCAGCTCAACAAGTCATAAGAACAGAAATTACCATTTCCATGTACACTATGTAAAAAGTCATTCAAAATGAAGGGGTGACTGACAAGGCACCTCTATCATGATCATAAACTGGAGGAGACAGAAGAAATTAGAAAACCGACAATGACACCAGCGCAAATCAGTTCAACAAGTAACACAGAAGAAAGAGTTGTAGAAAACCTCAACATTTCAGGCAACCAGATTTAATCCGTGACGGACCCCGTAACTATCTCGAAGTCGGTGGATGAAGCGATAGGTACTGAAGAAATACATCTGACTTTTAGGATTGCCGATCTAACTACACGGGGAGAGTTCAGATGTTCCTTTCGCAGCTGTGCGAAGTCCACAAATACAGCCAAATATATGCAGAACCATGGCTATAAAACCCATGGGTGGTCGTTTCTCACAGGGAAGCCGAAAAGACCTCGGAGACCGAAACTATCTGACCCCGTAGGGAGGTCTATCGGGGACTAATAGTTTAGTTTGAGTGGACCCTCTAAAGAGCTTAGAGGCTCAATACCATTGAAAGAGATGGGAGGCCTACTTTCTCACCCTATCTCAATCCAATTGATAATATATTCGGGTATATGAAGTCGAGATTAGATAGAATTAGACCCATGCCTAGACAAAGGGGGAGTTAAAGACTAATATTATTAACATTAGAAAAGGTATATGCCATTCTGATAAGTATTATCGCAGTTAATTTAATCAATGACAGGGAGGAAGAATAAATGAAATGTAATTATTTTAATTATATATATTTTGATTGTAGTTTTGCAATGCAATAAATAATAATTTGTGGTTCCAATACGGAACCAAATTTCAAATCTAGAATTTCGGTATTAAATTATTACTAAAACTTTTAATTAATATTGATATACCGGTATCAATACTGTTATACAAATAATATAACACATTATCATAATGAAAAGGAAAAAATAATTTATTTATGAAATTTGGATTTTTATTGATGAAATTTGGATTTTTATTGATGAAATTTGAATTTTTATTTATAAAAATGGACTATAGAAAAATGTTTTAAGTTTTTTATAAAAGTCCACTTAAGAAATTAAAATATGACTTCATATTTCAAATCGATAAAGTCTAATCAATTTCAAAAATTTCTACAAATAAATTCAATTGTGCCGAATGAAAAAACATTTTGTTTAAATAATTTCAAGTGAAAATTTCAAATTCCCAACCGATGAACTATGACTGACGAACCCTTCAGTCTTTGCCATCACAAGTTGAAAATAAACATCAAAGAAACCAAATTACGATTTATTTCTTTGTTGCATAAGATCATTTTTCTCTGCAACAAAACCGTTATAATTATCGAAGATTTGAACAAAAAACTCGTCGATATTTCTCACAGATCAGAACGACTCAACTGTAAAATCGATAAATTGGTTTACGATTTCAGTATTATCATATATCAAACAGTGAGAAATCGTTATTCAAATTGTCGTTTGTTTACTCCGTTGTTTTACAAACAATTTTCGCTACTATTAATCTTTTTTGGTTCAAAATTTTATTTTCAATTATCATAAATTTCGGCGTTTGAGAGAAGCACTAAAATTTTTGGGGAAATTTCTTGATTTTGGATAATATCGTAGATACAAAGCGACCTTTAAAAATCGAGGGTAAAGTTCCGTATGGGCCGAAGCAAAAATAAAAATATGACAATATATAACAATTATCAGCATTCCAGGAAAAATAATTTTAAAAAGTTACGTCAATTTAAGTCCCAAAATCTTAACGAAAATATGCTTTGATTACGCAATCACTGACTTTACTGACTTATTCTAGAAAATATTCGATTTATTTTAGGAAATATTTTTTCAGGTATTCCTAAAATCTTTTATATTTAAAATTGAATAATATTTTTGGATTTATTTTTTTTCTGTTTTATAATGATTTTTAGTTAATTGTTCTATGCAAAAATAAGAAAAACTAAAAAATAGTTTTAAAAAATGAGACAAAAAACGAGTTTAATTAAAAAATATACATAAAGTCGAGGAAACTAGTGATCAACATGGATATTTTTCTTCAAGATTAGGTTACTTTAAAAAGTTTTAAATAATTTTTTTTAAATTATTCTTCCTGGAATGCTGATATTTTTTTTATATATTGTAATATTTTTATATTTGCTTGGCTCGTACGGAACTATACCAAAAATGGTATTTTTAAAAATAAAAATATGACAATATATAAAAACTATAGGTATTCCAGGAAAAATATATTTAAAATTAAAAAAAAATTATTTAAATTTTTTTAAATAACCTAATCCTAATAAAAAAAATATATATATTGAGTGCACAATCATTATCTTCATTGACTTAATTTATTTTAAGTTAAATTTGTTTTATCTTATTTTTTAAAATTATTTTTATTTTTTCTCATTTTTGTCTGGAAAAAGTAACTGAAAATAATTTAAAAAACAGAAAAAAATTCCAGAAAATAATTTAATTTTAAATTAAATATTTTTAAATATAAAAAATATATTAGGAATATGTGGAAAAATATGAAATAAATTTTTAAACATTTATTTCCATCTGAAATCGTGGTACAAATATTTTCTTAAATACCGTATTTTATCGAATTAGCGCACCCTTTTTATTAAACGCACCCCTTAAATAGTAATAATTCTGATTAGTTTTATAATGAAAGTTCCAGTTTTATTAATTCCAAAATGGGATCAATCTTTATTAATTTTAAATAAAAAGTAACGAAAATAGTAATAAATTTAATTTCTTAAAATCAAATGGTAATTTAGTCATTAAACAAAAATAACACCATTTTAATTTTAAATTTTTATTGGTAAACATGTTTCGCCACTTTTGTGGCATCTTCAGTTCTGTATTTAATTAGAAAGTTATTGTTTATATAGAAAGATGACCATTACGACACAGTGTGTTACGTCTCAAATTTGAGACAAATCGTCACCTCCGTACTAGAATTGCAGAACATACCCAATCAAGTAGAAAAAGCTCAATTTTTGACCACATAGTGAAATGTCATGGAACTCAAAGGAGGGTATTTGATAATGATTTTCGGGTTTTGATTAGTAACTTTGATCACAAATATGAAAGGACAATTACTGAAGCACTCTTGATAAAGTTTTGTAAACCTAGTCTAAATGTGCAAAGTGATTCGTCCAATCATATTAAAGTATTTTGACGTAACACATTGTGACGTAATGGTCATCTTTCTATATAAACAATAACTTTCTAATTAAATACAGAACTGAAGATGCCACAAAAGTGGCGAAACATGTTTTCCAATAAAA
>MQRK01028159.1:1886-17177 GCA_001938485.1 Girardia tigrina | reverse complement strand
TTCAAATGTTGTTTATTGGTCCATGATTAGCAGTTATTGTGAATTGATGACCAATATTAAAGTGAAAACAAATAAAGATATGAAATTCCTGTTTGATATAATTTTGAAATCTTTTGATCATATTTCTCAAAATATACAATTTGAGAAAATAAGAACCTCTGCGGAGATACAACATCCCTATTCATTCATAGATGGCTATACAAGTCTGATATATATTATGATTCCATATGGCATCAATAGTCAGTAAAGGGTTAAGAATATAAGTGTCAATTTTAGATGGTTTGAAATTATAGGTTTGGCTCAAAAGTTTCTGCCGATGAATAAAGCTTTCTAAAATTAGTTCTATGCATTCACTGTTAATGAAATTTTTTCCATGTACTCTTCTGTAGTTTTGTTAACAATATATGTTAAAATTTTCACAATTTGAACAGAACGTTTATAATAAAATACTTAATTTGTATGAAATTAAATATTTTTAAATGTATTACAAATGTTTTTTTGTTTTTCTAGTGAGTATTCGTACTGAAAATGCAGTTTTCTCGAGAGAGATATTAGAAAAATCATTTATTACTACTGGAAGAGAGGACTGTTAACTGTCAATAATCATAAAGAAATCAACTGCATCAACAGTTGGCCTCAGAACATGCTCGACTAGGTAGCAAAATTCAATAGTGGAAACTTTGTATGTGAGAATGAGCCACGCAGTGGACGGCCGTCATACAATTTGCAAGATGAGATACTAACTGTTCTCAAAGAAGATCTACGAGCTACAACAAGAAAAATTGCTGAGTGCATTGGGAGTGACAAGGACACTGAGAAGAAGATTGATTCAAATGGGAAAGTGCTATTTGTTCTAGAAGCGCTATTATGTGGATACCATATATGCTGACTGATGCAGCGAAGACAAAAAGAGTTACAATCTGTGTGCAATTACTTCGACAGCTCCACCACAAGAAATTTCTATATTGTCTTATTACAGCTGATGAAACCTTGGTTTATTGGTAAAACAGTGGTCCACAACGGTACAAGTCTTGGTGATGCGCAATATATAAACCAGTAATGGAATCAAAAACCCTCTTTACCAGAAAGAAATTCATACTAAGTCTATTCTGGGACTCACAAGGGATTATTTTGATGGACGTTTTACCACCTAATGAGAGTATCACTCCCCAATAATATCGAAGAATATCAGAAAGTTTGTGTTTTCAATGCTTGTCAAAATACGAAAACGGAAAGATGAAAAACCAAGAACCATATAGTTAAATTTCATGGATAAACTGAGGTCAGATGATGAGGTGAAGAAAATTCAATATGAAGATCCAATAATATTTTCAACTTTTAACTGGTTGAAGGGAAATAATTTAGATGTCAGTGCGAATGTGAAGAAAAGTCGTTATTTCAAAGAATTAACAAACTACGAGCTTGACGGAGATATCGTATGTATCGTAATTATGACCAGAAATTAATCCTAATACCAGAATCATATTTATTAAAATTGATTTCGTATATGCTCGAAGAATTATGTCATTTGGGAAGTAAGAAATTAATCGATTATATCAGTGGCATATAGTTCTGGCCAAACATGGCAAGATCAATTGAACATGAGATCAAGAAATGTATTATTTACTCCAAGCGAAATATATATTCTGGGAAAACGAAAGAGGTTTTTATTCCCCGAGAAGAATTCGGACCTTTAGAACAAGTAGTGACGGATATCGCGTATTTCGCCGATGAGAATATTAAACACAGGTATCTTCTAGTATTAATTGATAGATTCAGAAAATTAGTAAACCTGATACCCATGGAGCGTCAAGACGAAAGAAACAGTGGCTCAAAATATATTGTATCATTAGATTTACAAGTTTGGGAAGCCGAGATCGTTCCTGTCTGATAGAGACAAAGTTTTTGAAGGAAAAGAAATGAAGATTCTTGCCAATAAAATCGGTATTGAATAAGAGTTTTCGTCACCTTATCAGCACCAGTCAAATAGATTAGCAGAAAGAACAATAAGAACAATCCGAGATATACTTGTCACTTCTAAAATAGGAGAAAATTCTACAAATCAGTGAAGTAGCTGGATATTAAAGATCGAATTCTACATCAATACAACATATCAAAGTTCAACTGGACGATCACCGTTTGAAATTATTACTGTTCGCTCCAAATAGATAAACCGAATTGAAAAAGGAAATTATTCAAAAAATTTAATTGAATTTGTTATGAAAAAAGAAAAAAAACATTTAATTTAATTATCGTAAAAAACATTTATTTGAAAAAAATTAATTAATTTGATTTAAAAAAAATTGTGAAGAAAAATTATAAAATAAATTTAAAAGGTTGAATTTTGTTTAAATAAACCAAATAAATCAAATTGTTGTGGAGAATTTTTGGAGCAATAAACGGTTGATCTGAACGTTGTTCTTTTATTTTGATTTCGATTTGAAAATATGATGGAAAATTATTTGATGATGAATTTGATTTTGTCTAAATTGATCAATCCAAATTTCCAATTACTACATGGCGATTCTAGGACTCCAAAATATACCACCGTGGTAATATTGCTAAAGTAGAATTTTCAAATAAGAAAACTGCAGACAAGTTGCGGTTGTTAGATAGATCCAAGAGGGGAGAGAGTTTTCCATGTTGGAGAAGAAGTAATGGTAAAAGTCGAGCCACATAAGGCAATGAAAAATGAGTAAAAAGCCTTCAAAAATAGGTTTCTAAGTTCCATGGGTACATATATCTACCTACATTGAAAGTAAACTAATATAAAGAATGGAAAAATAATACAAATATCGAATGATAAATGATTTGTATAATTATACACTTAATAATAATAGCAACATGAAATGCGAGAAATGCATTTATTATAGATCTTGATTATCATGAAAAAATACTTTATTACCAAACATAAAAGTTACATAGATAATCTATAAAATACTGAGCTTCTTAATTTTTCAAGTCCCAAATTTCTTAGATCACAGACGGGTTGACTGACACTAGTTGACTAGATCACAGCAGTGGTTTTAACGTACAGCTTCACACTTATTTATTCAACGGGATTTCTGCTGATCCTGAGCGTAACAACAATTTGGATCTCGCTAGATCTTTAGAGATCGGTTGATTCCAAAGAGTATCAATTGATGGTGAATTGAAGTATTTTTTCGCAAATTTGTCTAGTACTTTCAAGCCTAAAGGATTGATTAATCTTGTGACGGGTTGAGAATTAATTGTTGATATGTCGTTCGTGACTCTGTATCTTCTCATGAATTCTACAAGAAGACAGTTATAATATCTGTAACCAGAAATTCCGTTTATATATGACAAATATGAATCGAGCTCTTCCGAAAATAATGGAAAAACTAATTCGAAATTTCCAACTCGGTTAAATTCATCAATTGATTCAATGAGGATTCTGACATCATCTACTGTTAATTTGTCCGTAATTGTGTTTAAAACGACCTGAAAGATAATGTAATATATTAAAATTAATTATTCAATAAATAAATTAGAATCAGTTACTTAGAAGGTATTTGGTGTGAATATAATAATAATTAAATTTAATAAATCAAACAATTAAAATGATTAAATTTGTAATATTATATAATATTAATGATCACAGTTTCGGAAAACATCGCAAAGTATCACAAAAATGTTGGGAAACTAGTCAACTTTCAGAAAAAAAATTTTTGTCAATCCCATTCCCGGAATCACAAATTCTTAATGTTATAGACAAAATAAACTATTCGATTTCCATATTTCATAATCAGTAATGTCAGGTTAGGCAAGTATGTCTACTACAGGTACAATGTAAACCTGAACTACATGTTCCATAGTCGGATGGTTGGCGACTAAACCGGCTCCCTCACCCATAGCAATCTGAACGAAGAGGGTGTGTGGACATCCAACATGATTAAAAATAAAATCTGTCAAAGAGCGAATGAGCTCATTGGAGTCAACGGTCATCTATACCTGGAGAGGAGATAAGCAACATAATGTTACCTGCCTTTGATACACCCAAAAATATGCAAAACGAAACACCCAAATCACTTTATACCGGATCGGTCGGGGCCCGCGTTGCCTCTTACTGCCGACAGGGAGTAGCGGAAAGTTTGCTACTTTTGACAAAATCACATTGAGTACTTCATTTAATCTAGGCACTTGGAATGTTAAATCCTTGTCTCAAAGAGGAAAAATATAACTATTGGCTAGAGAACTGGATACTTTCAGATTGAATGTAGTTGGCATATCGGAAATAAAATTAAGTTGTAAAATAAAAAATCATAATGTTTTATGAAATTAATTGTTAACTGAAATTTGTATTAAAAAATAATTTATAATTGAATGTTTTAAAAATTAAAGAAGAATAAAAATTATTAAGGAATTTAATTCTAACAGTAGATGTTCCATTCAAATATTTTAATGATCTAAAATTATATTTAAGTTCATAAACATTGTAAAAATAAAACAAAAAACAAATTATGATTTATACAAAACTTAATACAATTAACATTTACATATATCCGTATTATTATTTATATTTAGAATTTTAAAATCTGGTTTATGTAAACTGAAATATTGTTCCTCATAAATTGTTTTGTAAAATGTAATATGAGATTGAAATAAAGTTTGTGAAATAAAGGATCTTGATTTTAATCTCGAACTCAATATGGCGACCATAGACAGTGGCTCGGAATAATTGATTTCGAGATTCTAACCGGAGAAATACCAGAAAGAAGACAACATTGAAACATTTATTGCAGCCTGCGCAAGGTATTTTAAGGTGGTTAAAATACCAGAGAATATACAAGAAATACTTGTGATCGGATTGTTGTCCCACGAGCTCGTACCGATATACGAAAACGTTTCGGTAGAAATAAAAGGATATGAACCTCGTTTACCGGAGGCGTTCAAAAGAAAAGCACAATGATGCATGACCTGATTGAGGCCACAAAATTTGAAAGAAAGGACGGGAAAATACACAATTACAATACCTACAACAGAGCCAGCATCCTATTCAAGTTTGATAAATTATGAGATTAATATTGCTGTCCAGTCAGGCAAAGGAGGGCCCCATTTAGAGAGTGTATATCAATATTTACTGACAATTTCTCCTACGAATGTTAAATCGAAAAGAGGCTTCTTTCCGGTGTATACCTATGCAATAAGATCCGCTCCAATTTGAATGACAACACTCTTCAAAAATTATTTTTTCTACGCTTAAATCTTTCGCGATTATGATTCCTGTGTCACAAATAAATGTTATTTATTCGATTTCTTATTTAATTATAAATTTAATTATAAAATAACATTTTTTTCCAATCCCGGGATTCAGATTACATTTTAATAAGTTTATTTTTACAATAAAAAATATCGACCAAATAATATAAAAATATTCAAGCGAAAAATAATAATAAAATAAAAAATTATTTTTCGCTTGAATATTTTTATATTATTTGGTCGATATTTTTTATTGTAAAAATAAACTTATTAAAATGTAATCTGAATCCCGGGATTGGAAAAAAATGTAATTGAATAGACTATTGCAAACACTGGTTTTAAAACGGTTGTCATCGAAACTACTGGACATAAAGGCTTATGTTCTTCATATTGTTTTAGGATGTACAACCAGCCATGTAAATTAAATTCGATGGTAACTTTTAGAAGATCCACTAAGTCCCAAGAGTAATTGGTATTTTATTTTTTAATAACAAAGGTTATTATTTTTAATTTCCGTTTTAAAAACTTTTACAATTTAATTTATATTTATGTATTCTAATCATGAAATGAAAATCGATCTATTGTATGTTCCGATTTGGTTTTTGAAAGATAAAATAATTTATTAAAAAAATGGCTATATATGTAAAAATATTTCCTTATAAACCAATAAAAGAATTTGAAAGAATTAATAAATTTATGGGGTATCGTTTTTAAGTATAGATTTTATATTTTAATATTTAATTTATTTAATTTAACCCTAAGTAATGTAATAACAAAATGTGGTATGGATCAAAATTTATTTTTATTTCTTTTAAATTACAAAAATTAGTGATCAGATTTAAATTTAAAACTCATCCTCATTCTAAATTACTCACTTTTCAAAATTCATTTTAAAATTATTAATTCTAGATTTTAAAAAATATTAGTTTGACTTAAAAGATTTAATACACCATATCCAAAAAAAACTATCCATCAAACTATTCATCGGTTGACTTAGACTTCAACTTGTAATAAACACGTTCTAGTTGTTAGAAATATAGTTCAGTGGTGATGGGGCGACCATTCGGAACAGATTCGAAATGTACAATTCCTTCAAAATTCCACCAGATACAAATTATGATCTTCTTTGCGAATCGATTATGCTTTGTAACCGACGGCGTTAATCGATTAATCTGAATCCAAGGCCTGCCACGGTTGTGGTTGACAAGGTCCATCTACTTTTAAGGTTCAGCATGCAAAAGCAGCTTACAAATATCTGGGGCCAACAGTTGTTGGTCGGCCGGAACGGGACTGATCTTTTAGGCTCATTTTAGCAGATGCAAAATTGTTTTTAGCACCTTGCGATTGTATCATGATTGACTTTTCCATAACCTTCAGCATCAAATATCTCTTTTGCAACATCTCTAGTTGATAAGCTGAACTTTCAGGAGTAGATCAAAACTCGAAGCTCTATTTTGTAAATTTTATATATTTTATTTTGTTTTGTACCTACTATTAAATGTATATTAGTTTTCTTGTGATGTAGTAAATGAGATAAAGAATAACGTGCTTAAAATATGGCTTTATTCCTGAGCTCACTTGAATCAAAATTACGAATAATCAACTAGTAAATAAATATGCTATAAAATTTGTAATAAAATAACACTATAATGAAAAATATGATGAGAACGTGAACTGATCACAAAAGAGATGAGTTAATCAATGATATGAGACAGATATTACTTTCTTAATTGGGATTGTCGTAAATAGTTCAGTGGAACTGAAGAACTTTGATTTTAGAGAGACTGTTATATAATTGGAATGTAATTGGTGATTTTGCGTCAGATAAGGAAATGAATTTATTTTAACTTTAATTTTAAAAAGTTCTGTGACAGTTCTTTCTGGACTGATTTTCTACTTCGTTTTTATATATTGGTTAGCTTATTTTTAGTTTTTTAAATAGTTGGAACTGATAGTTCAAGAATTAATAATTCAGAAAAATATAATTTATATTTTTAATTTTCAAATTCTAAATTGCTATGCAATTTGATCGATTGTAATTTTTAAAATATTATAATAGAAATAATAATTATAATAATCGTTCTGAAGGGGGGAATCTTTGCGTATCTTTCAGTGTCTTTCCTCTGTTTTTCTTTCTTTTTTAAATTTTATTTTTTTTGACTTGTCTTTCCTGGTAACTGATAAAAACACATAAAAACACACCAAACGAAAAATAACACAAAAAATAAATAATACTTAAAACAGGAGTTTACATCTACTAATAATAAATGTACAAAATATAAAATCTATGAACAAATTTATTAAAAAAGATTGATTAGCATTATAATATTAATATTATAATATTATTATAATATTATAATATTATATTGCAACAAAATGTATTTTTTACTATGGTGTATTAGAACTTTTGGTCAACCTAATATTTACGTTACTCTTAATAATTAAAAAGTATGTCTTAATTTTTCATTTAAAAACAATACTTCTAAATATTTATAACATTTTAATTATTTCTTGTAATCATATTTTTTGAAATTTAGGAAGTATATAATGTACTCCATTTTTAATATCAATTTTTAATTTTGGAACTATTTAACCTCGATTTTGAGAACTAACCCTTATAGGTTACAATTAAAATTATCATTACGTCAATTCTAAAACAACAATATTTAGATTATTCATCTTTCTTGATTTATATTTTATAAAAAATCCTCAATTAAAACAATAAAAAATGAAAAACATTTGTTTTTAAATTTAAATTTAATTAATTCAAATTCCATTGGTCACAAAATTTCCAAACATTTTTTTTAAATAAATATTATTTTCTTATAAAAATAATAACTCCATGCTTAAACTTATCTCAAACAATAAGAAACAAAAATATAAATCAGCCATCAGAGTAGGAGAAACACTTTTTCAGAAACAATATACAAAAACAAAACATACAATACTCAAAAATATTTCTCACAAGTAATTTAAAAGTTACAACCAAAAATGTCAGACAGTTTTTGATTTTGATGAAACAATTAGTATAAAGTATGAATAAAAAATAAAACAGAGAATAAAACATGGAACGTCAAAATATTAATTTAAAAAATCTTACTGGATTCTCGTTATAAACCTTTTGAATGTAGAATTTATGTTTCAGTTTCTCATTGGGGGTCAGCTGCCTTGTGTAGTAACCTCGCTGTTGAAAATATGGAATATCAGCAGCATCTAGTTTTGTATAAATTGTTTTAGTTGCTTTTTTTATTGTGCCATTTTGAGATATGTCTTCATTTGAATTGTACAATGCGGAAACCTCTGTCATATCTAAATTTACGATTCTTAAGTAAACTATATCATAAATTTTTCATTCTAAAATTAAAAAGTATATATTAGAAATATTACATTAATAAGCACTGCACTATGGAACGAGCAAAGCATGGATGAGGCAAAATAAATAATAAATATAAAATATTTTAAAGAATGAAATCATCTAGAAAATAATAATATTAAAAATGCTTTCCACCTCCACAAATCCACTGGACTGGAGCATAGTGGAGAAAGCAGTGAAACACAATAATACATGAATGTATTATTGTTTACACTTAAAGAAATTAAAGAAAAGCTTGAGCAAGCAGCTGATCCGAAAATTTCTATATCAATTTCTAGCATTAATAGATGCCTAGAAGAGCTAAAAATAACTATGAAACTTTCCTATAGAGAGCTGGATAGAGTTAATTCGGCCGAAAAAATCATTTTGAGAAAGGAATATGCGCTATGGTTTAACAACCATTTCAACAATGATTTTTCAGGTGCGATATTTATCGATAAATTATCTTTTAATTTACATTTAAAAAACATCTCATGCGAGATCGAAGCAATGAACTCGTGCTATAGTATCAACACCAACAGTAAGAGGTAGATCAATTTCTTTAATTGCAAAGTATGACAATCAACGGAATAGGCTATTGCAAAACAATTGCTAACACTACCGTCAATGCTAATATTTTTACTGAATATATTACTGAACTATGTTGCTATTTGAGAGATGTTCTTCATATACAAAAGCTTTTTTAATAATGGATAAAGCCAGAATACATAAAAAAAAGAAATTGAAAGAATAACTTCAGAATTTAATTTTGAATTTAAATTCCTTTCACCTCATTCTTATATGCTTAACCCTATTGAAAATGCTTTTTCAAAAATTAAGAATTGTGTAAGATCAAAATTAGGATTGGGGACTAATGGATTATTGTTGTCTGATCTGATGCTATCTGAAACGCATAACATCACGGCATCAGATAGCGCGGGATTTTTAAGAACATTCTTCGAAATATTATAAACTGCGCAGCTGAATTGCCATATGTTCATAATTAAACAATTTGTTATTACGAGTTATTAATATATTAATAAACTATTACCATATCTTGTTTCTTTATTTTATACATGTTCAATTTGAATAATAAAATGTTCGATTCATTGGTAAAGTGTTCAATTTGAAAAATAAAATGTTGGGATTCATTGGTAAAATGTTCAATTTGAAAAACAAATGTTCAAATTGAACGGAAAATGGTATGTATATACAATGTATATAATACATAAATTTTATAATCAACCTTTTAGATTTTAC
The DNA here is from genome assembly GCA_001938485.1 of Girardia tigrina. Classification (NCBI taxonomy): domain Eukaryota; kingdom Metazoa; phylum Platyhelminthes; order Tricladida; family Dugesiidae; genus Girardia; species Girardia tigrina. The sequence goes on along the minus strand of MQRK01028159.1, from coordinate 7,345 downwards.
TTATTTATTTTAGATTTTATTTCTGCTGGCAATCCCCTGTTTTATACAACACTTTAAACACTATATTTACGACAAGAAATATTTATTAAGAACGGATAACAAAGCTATCACCTTTATGTTGACGAAAAATAATCCAATAGCTCCACAGCTTCAAACTTGGATATATTTCCTTAGTGGTTTGGATATGAAAATGGAATACCGAAAAGGTGAAAAACACTCTAGCGCTAATGTAATGTCCAGAAATTCCTGCGAAATGTGTTTACAATGTCAGACGATGTACGAAGAAGCTAAGAAATGAAGAATTATTATGTCTAATAAAAATAGTAAAGACTGGACGGACATTTTGCCAGAGGTGTTTATTATTTGTTGTTTGGTATTTTGTTTTAGAATTGTGTTTCTCCCACCCAGATGGGAGATTGATATTTTATATATTTTAAAACGTCGGATTATTTAATCAATTATTAAAATTTAAATAACTAACTTTAAAATTAAACCTTTTATATCATAAATAAGAAATTTAAAAAAATGGAAAATTTATATGAAAATAAATAACGCCATTCAAAAAATTACATTTTATTATCGGAATATATTTCAGTAGATTTTCCACCATCTTCAGGCTTAATTAACAACTATTTTGCTGTCTTATATATAACAAAAATGATGATTGTGAAAACATCTTGCATAATATCTAATTAAATATTTTCAACAGTGGAAGAGAGATTATTTTGGATATTAATGGATGGATTAAGGGGTCGTTCGTAAAATACATAACGCGAAAATTTGAATATTTAGACCCCTCTCCCCCTTGTCACAAAGTGTTACACTTTCATAAGACCCCAATAGGTGTCACGTCACAAATCACAAAAACAAAAAGTATACAAGCTACAATATTTTATTTATTTCTCATCAATTTTTTTCACAAATTTGAGATAAATGCTCTTCAATTGTAAAAATTGGCATATATTCTTGTAATTCATATTCTTTGAGCCTTGACAAATCCATAATTTCTTCGTTAAAAAAATTTTCTTGGATCTATTCGACGCGTTCAGCTCCAGCATTATCTTCAATTATTGCACGTACTTGATTTTCCTCTTTTCGTAGTATCTTTTTAGTTTTAGGACCTGGAATATTTTTCTTCTTAGGATGCACTTTCTTGTGATTATTTAACAATATAAGCGATGCAAAATATAAATTACATTTACCACATATGCGATCGGATAAATTATTCATCATACTAGAACAAAATTTATCATAAGGCATGCTTGAATGGGACAGATGCAAGAATTAAAATAAATTTGTGTATTGCAAAACATTGTCGTTCAATGTGCCAACATTAATCATCGGTCAATAGCTCATCGGTTGGGGTGCTGGCAGGAATCTCTCTGGAAATATTTGGAAAAATTTTCCTCGTGGCTCATTACAGCATTTTGATCCTTGTAACATGTATTGGCTTGAGCGTACATGTTTCGCAATCCAAAATTCGTCCTTTTCAATAATAAAATCCTTGAGAAATTCCGAATCTTTTTCATCAATAAATTCTGCGTGTGTGCCATAATTCATTTAAAATGAATATGCATAAAATTTATTCCATTACCGATACATGTTACAGATTAAAGATTTATAATTTTTAAAATTTATTTTAATTTATGATTTTAAATCAAATTTTTTAAAAGTTTTAAAGTTTTAAATTTGAAGGGAACAATAGAGGCTTTAGAAGTAATACATCATGTAATTTTAAATTTCAAATTTTTATTATCGATTGATTTTAAAATAGACGATTGAAAGTGTGGGTCTATGAGCAAACGTGCCCGGTTGATACAGAATTGCATTCACACCATATATCGACCCTTTCGGGCGTCCTTTACACGTTTCCTGGTTTCCACAGGGGTTCTTTTACTAGCGGCCTCCACCGCACCCTTCAATTGAGTGAACGTCTCTGCACGCCCCGCAGGCACCAACCGCCAAACAGGCACCATACCACAACCGCCCTTACGGGCAATAGCCGAGAGAGTTATACATCAGCCTAGGTCGGCTGATAGTATCAGATAGTTTCAGCCACCTGGGGGACTTATCACTCTACCGATCCGTTATACATATATTTTTAACGACCACCTCACTGAACTCCCGTTTCTATAGTCTTCAAAACACCTTTCGTTTATCGAAATCGATAGAAGTCGCTTCTGAATAAGGAACGATTAGCATATATCCAATATTAGAATTTCCATTAGGTACTTTATTACCTTTTAATTTGTCTTTACCCTCATGTTCTTTATTCATTAATTTATCTATTATTTCATTAGTTAGTTTCTCTAAAAATGATTTAGAATAGCCATTTTTTATGCAAAAGTTATGTTAGTTTATCTATGCTTGCATTAACTTTTTCATATGTTGATGACAGAAACCAACAAGTAACAAACCTTTTATCAAACTTCTTTTATACTTAGGTTCACAGAAACTTTTAGTAGTAGTATATAACCCTGTATCTGTTTTCTTTCTATAAATCTGTCTCATAACGACTACCTTTCCTATTAATTAAAAAAAATCTGAAAATGGTAAAATGCCATTCTTCTCATAAATAACTATAACAAATTTTCATTTAACAAAATTGTTTAATGAAATAAGAATAATTAGAGTAGTCATTGCTGAATTTTAAAATGCAATTAATTTATTATGAATATATATCAAAAACGAAATTAACGAACCTGATGTAGAATAATTACAATCATCTGTATCAACGGTGGTGCGAGACTTTGATGAAGAACGTTTTCTTGATTTAGATTTATTTAATGACGATAAAGAAATTTGTTTATGTAATGGCTTTGGAAAACTTTTATCAGGACTTGAACTGGAACTAGCTGAACCACGAGTAGATCGCAAAACAGTTGTTGGAATCGAAGATGCCGATAAAAATGGCCTATGGCTAAGAGAAATTGAGGGTTGTAGAGAATCTTCCGATGTTTCAAATAACTGATAGCCAATCATATTAAAGAGGTCAGCAATTAAACTGCTTTTCACTTCAATATCCAAAGGAGAATTGGAATGTAAACTAAATCATATAATAATACATTTATATATATATATATATACATATATAAATTAATATAAAATTCAAAAAATGAAGGTAAATTAAAATCAGATCTCTGAACAGTATTTAAAACTTGACTTTATTTATTATTTTCGGAAATTGAAATTTACAGAAAGGAAACTGATACGGGATTATACTGAACTGCGGTTAAATGTTTAATATATCCATCGTGGTGTCTTTTGTCTACTCACATTAAAGCTCTTGAAAGTATTTATAAAATAACAAGTTTATTAAATAAAAACCGATGGTCAAAATCTTAAATAACATTAGAGAAAATAGTAAATGAGTCAATCAATGTTAATAGTAATTCTGATGATGAGAATAATAATAACATAAAATAATATAAATGATAATTGTATATCAAATATGAATAAAGATATATTTTAGCAGTTCCTTATTAAGAAAGTCTTAAAACTTAAAAAAATCTCATTCAAAATACGACAAATTTAAAAATTATTTCTGCATCATATAAAATTCGAGATATGTTTAACAATAAATTGCAAACACATTTCAGTTGATGTTCTGATCTCATTTTTAAATATACTTGTAAATATAAATAAAAACAAGTATAAATTGGATAGGCTTAACGAAATCTCTGCAAAAGGATGACAGAACACAGTTGATTGGATAATGGGACTAATATTGAAGAACATAACCTAAATTGTAAGGAGAATGTACAAGGACATAAAATTGAAATTCTGTATAACCAATTTAAAGATTATTGAGAGAGAGTGATACATGAAGCTTTAATAAGATAAATGTACCAACAAATAATATTCAAGCTTCACATTCAACTTATTTGTTGAACATTTTAGAAAAGAACTTGATGATATTTTTGATTACATTATATTGCATCAGAAATGATATTAAATCTGAAGAGGGTGGGTAATACATCGATAATAATACCTAAAAATATAACTTTAAAATGGTGTCAGAGTTCTGATTATAATCAATAAATTTGTTTTGAAATATGTAAGGAATATTCGGTAATGTTTTACATTATATGTTTTTAGTTTTGCAAATGTATGTTTTTTAATATTTGTCTTTTCAATCTTGATGAATGAATAATATTTTTGATTTCTTTTATTTTAAATCAATTTCAATAACAATTTAAAACTTTAATTTAAAATATTAAAAAATATTATTTAATTAAAAAAATATTATTTATTTTTATAATTAAAAAATTTATTTAAATTTTCAATATTTGAAAAATTTTAATACAAGTTTATGTTAAAAAATAATATTAGTTAGACAATTTTTTAACCAATTACAAATTTTTAAAGAAAATTTAATAAATATTAGTTTCTTAATATTCATCGGCAGAAGAACATATTTGACATCGTATGTTATTTATTTTTTATACGACTTTGAATCATATGTGATCGCACATATAAATCTTTATCAAATATCTTAATGATTTAAATTGTGATACTCTACTGTAACAAAGATAAGAATCTATCTTTGAAGTCGTTCAATTGAAGCATTTCAATATATATCAGGAGTCTAACTGGTACTATTTTTAGAGTTTTACAAGTAAACATAAATGTGCAAATTAAATTACATTTAAATTAAAAAATCCAAAAGATATTTTAAACATTCAACTAAGATGAATTTTAAATATGTACACAATTATTAATTAAATTTATTCATTTAAAATTTAAAATCAGATTGAATTGCTCATCAGTGTTCATGTCTCATTTGAGACAATCCGAAATTTTCGGAATGATTATCGACCGATTTACAATCGACATTCGTTTTGTCGTTGGTTCTGTTTAAAATTGTCTCGATTGAGTAAAACAGTTTGTGATTTGCAAGCTAATCTTGTATATAAATTTAATTGTCACGGGTGTCAAAACTCGTACATTGGAGAGAATTTACGAGCTGAATGCCGGAATAGAATGGGTGGAAGAATTCTGCTACCTGGGATCGATAATTGAAAGTGGAGGAAGCTCAGGTACAGACATCAAAGCCAGAATTCAGAAAGGAGCAGCGAAATTGCGGAAGATCAGACCAGTGTTGAAGAACAACAAATTGTCTCTCCGGAATAAGAACATAATTAGCAGCTGTGTATTCCCAGTGGTTTACTACGGCTGTGAAAATTGGAGGACAAATGAAGTACACGTGAAAAAGCTAAAAGCATTTCACAATTTATGTACTCTGCTAACTTTGGGGATTTCGAAAGCCGAAAGGATCAGGATGGATGAGATATCAATTGGACTGCAAAGCCAAAATGATATCATCGCGCGGAGAAGAATCGTACACAATACCAAGGTCGATTTAGGAGAATGCCCGGAGAACGTCAAGCAGATCAGTGGATGCGAACTCATCGGAGGAAAGAATATCAGCGGTCGGAGAAAGCAACATCTGGTAGAAT
>MQRK01028126.1:0-10234 GCA_001938485.1 Girardia tigrina | reverse complement strand
TACACCCGTTACATTATTTAAATGTTATAACTATTCTGCTGTAAATGTCATAAATTTATCAAATATATTGTGCTAAAATGTGAGAGTCAACAGACTTTTGTCCACAGCTGTATGTTTATTTATATGGTGTAAAAATAAAAGTACTATACATATTTATATTAATTTTTTTTGTTACTTTAAAGGAGTTCACTGAAACACGTTTTCAGTTAGCTCTTTTACAATTATGTTTTACAATTGTGGAATTGTAAAAGATTGTAGAATTATACTTTCCCTTTTATATTTTGAGTCAAAATTGTTTCAAAGATGTATAAACGATTGCAATATAAAGCCAAATTGTAATTATATTTTATAAAATTGTTTATTTATATTTTAAAGCGTGACTTACCTCTAAAACTGATTTTCTTTGCGAAAGGAATAATATTCTTTATTCTTTTTTGATTGTTTTAACTTTATACCTTCACTCCGCAATTTTAAACTTCATTAGTTTAACGATTTTTGTAATTTAAATCTGCTGCTAAAAATTGGTTTTTTTAAAATATCTTTTGAGAAAATGTTGATTTTCAGACTTTCAATTTTGCGAAATATTTGCACTTATGACACATTATTTTATTTTTTAAGTGATTTTATGAAAGGATCACTACTAAAGATAGAGCCCAACTTCAGAATCGATCGACTTGAATAACAGTGCAAACGAAATATAAATTTTAAAAAATTTATTTTATTCTTTTGGTATAAGAGTTTTCAATGAACTTCAAATCAACACCTTTAATCAAAACATTTGTTAAACTTAAAAATCAAAGGATGTTTTACTGACTTCATCTCTCATCATTTAGAGTCTGTTATTACCTAGATGTCTTCCTCTAAGTTATAGATGTTTCAGTAAATTAACCGATAAACGTGAATGGAACAGTGCAAGATGAATAATTTGACTGACCGTTTAAGACGTGTTATTTAATTCGATTACAATTTACACCAGCAGCTGCGAAGAATGATATTTCTACAAACCTTAGTATTAATTGTCCTATAAGATAGGAATGTGTTGTAAGAGCACGTTGAAATTCAAGGTACAAAATAAGTCAAAAAGAATAACTAGCATCTGATCTATGCAAGGATATTTTCCAGAGAGAAAAGTGATGTGAATATCCAAAAGATCATAACATCCTCCTGCAAAATGCACATTTACTTAATTTGCAATATAGTCACCGGATGGAATCATTTAGGAAAAGCACTAACATCTTTCTTTAAAAACATTATTCTTTCTGTCATTTGTTGACAACTTTCACAGAAGTTTGGGCAATGTAAAAACGGTTCCCAGACGTGTCCTCACATGACATTTGCTCACACGGACATTTGCTCACATGGAAATTACTATTATCAAACTTCTTTTCATTGAAATATTTTTCACCGTAATAATTTTTAATTAATTAATTTGCGATAAAATATGTTTTTATTGAAAATTAATAATAAGTTATTATTAATAAGAAAAGGTTTTTCAATACAAATTTCTAATTAAAAACATAAAATCGAAATTAATGTACTATAATTTCTTTTCATCAATCCGGTTTTAATTAATAGAAAAACATTAAAATAACTTCACAAATATTTTTTAATTTACAAAATTTACTTGTGAGCGGAAATCCAAATTTATCAAAATTCTTTTCACTGAAATTGTTTCACCGTATTGATTTTTCATTAATTAATTTGCAATAAAATATGTTTTTTATCGAAAATTAATAACAAAAAAAGTTTTCTCAATCAAATTGTCTTATTAAAAACGCTTTTACTCAATGTCCGTGTAGCAAATGTCAATGTGAGCAAATGTCCGTGTCAGCAAATATCCATGGGAGCAATATTCATGTGAGGAAACATCCGTGTGAGGAAATGTCATGTGAGGAAACGTCCAGTCACGTGTACAAACATACTTCTAATTTAATTTAAATTTCTGATGTCGAACAGTTATAAGGCTTGAATAATTTTATGAAAAGACTTTCGTAAATCGAATGTAATGAATCGCTACTGTAATGCAGTATCACTCGGACACTCATGGAGAATCTGAATGGCGCCCTCGGTTAACGGGCTCCCCTACGGTTGAGTGGTTCAGACCGCGGCAGCTCAGTTAGGTCCCCAAGACTATAATTACACATATCGAAGCCATGTTATAAAATAGTCTTTCCGAGATCATGAGAAGTAGGTCTTTTATATTCTAGCTCAAACTCATATTTATTTGGAAAAAATATATTTGAAACAAAAATTTTGAAATAATATCTTCAAATTAAATGCCTTAGTACCAAATTTTAAAATACTTATTTTAAATACTTTAAATTTGCGATAGGTCCTTGTAATATAATGAAGTATTTTTTTACTAGTACTTTTAAAGATAATAAATTAATACCTATTTTTGAATAGTTTGAGTACGTTTTTCGGGATTTAGTATTCTTTATACTTAAAAATACAATTTTTGTTTCAAAAAAGGAAGTCACTGACGCCATTCACATTTCCGTGATCCAAATTAACAGGTTAAAATCAAGAATTTTTTTTTTTAGTAAAACATTATTAAATTAAAAATATTTATTATTATCATTGTTATTAAAGATCTTAAATTTAATTAACAATTAATTAATTCAATACTTTTTGATTTTAAAATATTTTCAACACCACAGATTTAACAAAATTTCAAGACATTAACTTCTTCGACTTAGTTGTTTTTTTGGAAGGATAAATTGAAGTAAGAATGTAATAACATATAAAATTTATAAAAGTAATATTATATATTTACAACGATAAAATAATTTTTGTAAAATCTAAACTACTTTCATTACAATACTTAGGGCATTATCTATTTTCAGTAGAATAAAATGTCATTTTCAATAAATCTATCACAAACCAAAGAAAACGTACGCATCAATTGACCTAGCAATTTTCCTCGACATTAGTACAACCTTTAAAGGTCTCCATACAATACTATTAGTAACTACACTCCCTTTGTAAAAAGTGAGTGTCTGAATACCTTCTCACCTCTTAATTTCGTGTTATTTGTTTTCTATCAGTCTATTTGCTTATTAATATTAAAATATTGTGTAAATATATTCCAATGTCTAGATTTCTTGATATACAATCAAAAGTTTTAAACATTATCATAATAGGGTGTTCCGTGACGAAGTTAAGAAAATTCGAACACTGATTTTTGATATCATTCTAAGCAAAAATGACTCTATGTACTTTTGTTCAATTCCTAACCGTTTTTGAGATAATGACGATTGAAGTCACGTATCATTAAGTGAATGTACTCCATACATCCACTTATTTGCTTAGTAATTGCTTGAAGTTCTTAGTTCGTTTTCACTGTTGTCATGTCAAATCATAATAAATTCATTCATAAATTTGATTGATAAATTGATAAAATCAATTCACGTGTTATTTTTAAAATGCCTTTTCAATTCTCTAATAAAGAGTACTCTGACATGGTTTTTATGTATGGTTTTTGTAACGGTAGTTCAGTGAAGGCCGCGAAAAAGTATAAAAATAAGTATCCAACCCGTCGAGCTCCTTTTGAAAAACAATTCGTCAATGCTTCAGGCCATTAAGCGAAAATGGCCATTTTCAGACACAAATACGTAATCGCGAGTTACCGAGAAGGGACATTGCCGACGAAATTTTAGACAAAATCGATGTCGACAATCAAACAAGCCTGAGAAGAATTTCAGCTGCAACTAGTCAATGCCAAACCTCCATCGTTAGAACTCTTCATGAATATGGATTCCACCAATTTCATCTGCAACCAGTACAAAATTTACTCGATCAGGATTTTAGACAACGACTAACTTACTGTAATTGGCTAACTGAGAATCGGAATTTGATATCAAAAATTCTCTTTTATGATGAAGCTATGCTAACGCGAGATGGAATGAACAACTTTCATAAACAGCACATTTGGTCAACAGAAAATCCTCATGCAATTATTGAATCGAAGTTCCGGTCAATCAATCGAAGTTCCGAATCGGTTTTCTGTCAATGTTTGGACTGGCATAATCGAAAATCATTTGTTAGGACCGCATATTTTTCAGGAACACTTAAATTCCAAAACGTACACAGAATTTTTGAAGGAAAGTTGCCTTTGTTAATGGACGAGGTGACACTCTCTTCGAGAGCATCGAGGTGGTACATGCAAGACGGAGCCCCACCACACTATAGAGATGTTGTAACGGATTTCCTATATCACAAATTTCCCAATCAATTTATAGGGCGAAATGGACCTATTCACTGGCCGGCTAGATCGCCGGATTTGAATCCGCTAGATTTTTACTTTTGGGGTCACATAAAAACTATTGTCTACGGTAGAAGTAAGCCTAATTCTAAGGAGAAGCTGATTGATAGAATAAATAAAGCATTTGAAGAAATTAGAGGAAACCTGGAAAAAGTCAACTGGCAAAATCAACTAGAAAAGCGTGCGGAACGTTGTGTCACTGTTGAAGGGGGTTATTTTGAACAGTTTTTGTAAAATGTTACTCATTTATTTCTGCTTGTAAATAGAATTAATTTCGTTGTATTACTCATTTTTGTAATTTAGTTGATTGAATTGATTAATTAAGATTAATAAAACTTTGAATCAGTTTTGAAAACGATTGATGCTTTACGTTTCCGCAACATAATTACATTCTAATGATAGGCACGTAATGCATGACAATATGGTGTGTGCAGGCAACTTAGAACACGAATATCTCGAAAACGGTTGAGAATTGGACAAAAGTGCATAGAGTAATTTTTGCTTAGAATAACATCGAAAATCAGTGTTCTAATTTTCGTACCTTCGTCACAGAACACCCTTTATAATTATTTAATGTAAATACTAATATGTCATATAAGTTAATTTACCAATCTGCCTAAATAGGAAATTTAAAATTTTAATATTTAAGTGTTATCCATTTTATTAATTGGTTTTTAAATCTTTAGAGTATTTGATTATGGAAATGTATTTCTCAAAAAAAAACAGAAAATACGAAAATTATTGAAATTTTAATTAAATCACTGCAGCATCTGAGTGAGTTGCACAAAACATTTGATGATATTGTAACAAAAGATCAGCTTCAAATTAGATTTTGCAAGGAAATGTGAAAATTTTCAAACAACTCTTTGAACTGTAATGGAAGTATCGGACTTTATCTCAGACAAAATTCATTAATTTGAATCAGTAGAATTACTTGAAAATACCTTTACCATCCAAACCCATGAAAACAGCAACAACCATAGAAATAAATGTAAATCTTTCAAAAAATGTACAGCTTGTTCTTTTTTAGTTCCACAGAAGTCTAATTTGCATAGTCTTGCTTATTCAAATTTGTATCTGACTCACAATTTTGTTTTGACATTATCTTCATCACAAGTTGCTTATGAAATGTCTTTTTTAAAAAATGAGATACATTTTGAACAGATTAAGAAATTTGCAAGCCAGTCAACTTTACGATCATTCATGCTGATGTCTTGTGAGATGGACCTTCTTCCAAGAATTAAAAAAATGAAATCAAATAATCAAATCGATAATCAAACTGACATAGATCCATTTTTAGGATACTTAAATTCTTTGCATCCAAATATTAAGTTTACAACAGAAACAGAGAATAATGGTAAATTATCTTTCCTAGATTTACTGATTGAAAGGAAAAGAGATGTTTATGAGACTGAGATTCACAGGAAGAAAACTGATACTGGGTTATATACAACGCCAAACAGTTTTTGTGAATCTCGATACAAATATAATATGATTAGAGGATTAATTTTTCGATCTTGGTCATTATCATCAACTTATACAAAAAGTTGTGATAGCATTAATCAATTAACAAAACTATTGAATAAAAATGGTTATTCAAAATCAATTGTTGAGAAATTGACCAAAGAAACAATTGATAAATTAATTAATAAACCGATTATAAATGATAAAGAAGACTCAACAACTTTAAAATATGCTTTAAGCATTCCATATTCAGAGGGATTTGGTCAATTTAAACTTTCAATTTTAAAATGCGTAAATAATGCCTTTAATTTAAAAATAATATCACAAACATATAAAATCCAAAATGTGTTTTGTAATAAATCTCCAATCCCATTTGGATTATGTTCGGATCTCGTATATAAATTTACATGTAATGGGTGTAATGCCACATACATTGGAGAGATGTCACGTCATCTTTGTAAGAGAATCCAAGAAAATGGTCGGAATGTAGGTGGGAGTAATATTGCAGAACACAGAAAGAGTTGTAAGTTGAATGAAAACATAAACATAAATGATTTTAAAATTCTGTGTTCTCGTTTTAAAAACTATTGGGAGAGGGTGGCCTGTGAAGCACTTTATATCAGATCTTTAGATCCTAAGATTAATGTGCAAACGGGTCTCTCGAAAACCCTATTAAGCGTGTTTAGATGACATAATAAGCCATTGATGACATAATCACTGCTTGCCTATATAAGCAGATTTAAAATTCATTTCTTTCTTGAGACCTGACGATGACGGTTATACCGTCGAAATTAATTGTCGTAAAAAATAAATTTAACAAATGGCGTGTTTTTGATTCTAATAATTATTTATAAATTTTCTCTCTCCTTGCTAAAAGAGGATTCAAATTAAAACTTCATTGTATGACAATGCATTAAGTTTTATAACTGCTTTCCAGCTTGCAGTATATAATAATATAAAATAAATAACTATAAAAACTAAAAAAATAAATAAAAGATATAATTAATTAAAAAAAAGAAAAATTAAAAAAAATTTTAAATTTAAATAAAAATTGGTTTTTGAATTTTGTTTGAACAAAGAAATTAATTATCAATGATGACTAATCATTCAAGTAAATTAGCTCCAGTATGTGTCGATTAATTATTTCCTAGTAATGGAGCATTTTTGGACCGAGTTAGTACGCCGATTTTGTTAAATGGATTATAAATAAAATGGCTCGCTCTCATTGGTTAACCAATCAAAACAGGTCTGAAGCAAGATTTAGGTACTTTTTGATGATTTTAATTATTGTAGATCTGAGTCAAATTTATGAATTATTTTTCAAAGGTTTTGTGAAATTTATGTTGTTCGAACAATTAAAATTAGTTCTTGAATTTTTGTGAATTTTGCTCAGACGATCGTTATTTGAGATCATATTTGTTGAACATTATTTGAAATAAATTTTTTGTTGAACATTATTTATTGAAATTTTGTAGAAAAGTAAAAACAATATTGAGATCTTGTCCAACTTTTGTTTATTTAAAAATTTTTGAACTATATAATAACAAAAAATAATTACCGATTGATGAGCGAACAATTAATTTCTAAAATAAAATAGGCACAGCAAGAACTCGAAATACGTGAATCTCTAAGAACTCGCTGCATTGAAACTCTAGCACTTACTCCGTCCCGTTTTCGGGACAACCTATTTATCGACAGAACAAGGTTGTTCAATAGCAATATTATTATTTTCATTAATAAAATAATGTTCTATTAATCATTGCATTCTCATTAAATTCTGGACACACGAAATAAACATGTTCATAAAAACCGATGAATAATCTTGGAAAATGCATAAAAAATAGATTCCCCAAATCGTATATTATTTTAGAAAAAATAATAAAATAAATTTTTTTCCGTAAAATGTTTTGAACATTAAATATTTCAGTGTGTTTGGTTTTTGAATTACCTAATTTAAATCCAACATCAAAAAACGAAATCTGATTTCCTTTTGGGAGAATGGGTTTCAGGCAACGGTTATTATATTTGATTAATAGATACATTTTTTGATTAATAAACACAATGCAATTAAATTCGATACATAAAAAACCACAATTATTTTTGTTCTAATTTAACACAATAATTATTATTAAAATTATTATTAATAAAAGAACACAAAAAGAAGTAATTTGTCTATTTTAAATATTAAATATTTCCAAAAATAATTTATTCTTAAAATTTTATTTTCCCTACTTTTCATTATTCTTTTTTGAAGAAGACCCTTGAGAAATTATTCACAATATATTTATTTTTGACCCTCCGGTAAAAATTAACAATTCTTCATAAGTATCAAACTTTTCGTCACGCGATCATTTATTTTAACATTTGGGGTTTTTATTAATGAACGAAAATTAATAAAAGATAAATTAATAAATTTCGTTCGTTGTAAGTGTTTCAATTGATTAAATTAGTGTGATGATTGTTATTCCAAAGAAATACTAGAAAATATTTATTTATATAATTATATATTTATTAATATATTTATTTATATATACTAGAAAAATACCCGTCATATATGACGGGTGAGCTGAATTTTCGACTTTGAAAGTTTCTGTTTTAATTTTTAAATCGTAATTATTATACATTACTATTAATTGTTTTGAATTCTGTGTTAATTTAACAGTCAGTGAAATAAATCGGCTCCCAGGACCTTTCGGTAAAGGCGCTGTACAGATACAACCTTCTCGATGCGGACTATGCAGTGCTATCTCAACTTTACGCGGATTCACTCAATTTTACTCCAATATTTCGCATTTTATCAGCATAAATATTATAATTGTAAAATTTGAGCTTGACCTCCCCATTGACACTCTCGGTTTCGGAATATTCCTTCAATTTACGTGTGATCGTTTTGAGAAATTTGTGCGCAAATCATTTTACTGTTTTAACTTTCAAACCGAATTTTAAACTGGATACTAAAGAGAAAAGACTTTCCTCAATTACCGAGCTTAAAATCATATTGAGAATAACGCTAGAGTGAACAAGATAATAGTCAGAGATTATATATGACGTCTCGGATGAATTATGAGACTTTTCCATTAAATGATGGTGCATATTCATTGAAAATCGCAAATTTCGATGTGATTCGGAGATTGTTTGACAGACCTCAGAATTTTTTTTATTTTCACATCATATCTCTCGTAACATAACAAAAGATAATTAAAATATTCAACAAAAATCAATTTAATATCGTTATAAACAATCGGTTGATTATTTACCGTATTTTCGCGCATATAACCCGCAAGTCATGTGTGATTTTATCTACGCCCCACGCTACTCGCAGGGTATAAAAATAGGCGGTGTATCCTAAAAATAATTTACATGACAACAACTAACATTTCAGGATGATAAACAGCGGATAAAATGTGTTTTTTACATACTCCAAATGTCCCTGGCGATGAAAAAATTATGCGGGTTATATGCTCAAAAATACGGTAATATCGAAAGTTTTAGTTCAAATTCAAAATCGTTAAGTAAAACGAATCGCCAAAAAACAATCGACGAAATCGCAAAATCGATCAATGATTTACGAGATAACTCGATCAATTTGATACTTCCACTCGTACACTCCCAGAACAGTTGAAAAAATGAAAGCAATAAATTCGGTTGCTAATCTTTCGTCACGTAAATGTGAATTCATTTCGAAATATCGTTAGAAAATTCGGCAGACAATCGCGCATCATACAAAATATTGTATCTTTGATTTTTTATACACTCGAATATCAATTGAATCGAATTAATTTTAAATTTTCTCATATCTGATTGCATTTTGAATTCATCATAACAAAATTCGAAAATTCACAAAACTTTATTTAATTAGAAATTTAAAACATAATGGCAAAATTTTATAATTAAGAACGCCATTAAAATCAAATTTTATTGCAATATATTTCTGTGGACTTTCCACCATTTTCAGGCTGAATTAACAACAATTTCGCTGTCTTATATATAGCAAATTGATGATTATGCAAACATATTTAATTACATTGTTTTATTTAAACAATTTTTTTATTTTTTCGTAAAACTTGTGGTAATTGAGAATCATCACAAAAAAATCAATTTTTTAAACACGCACATATATATTTTTTGTTTCGTAAAATTTTTCTTTTAGTAACAAATTGAAAAATTGTGAGAATAGTCACGTATACAACCTTGAAAATTAATACATTAAAACAAATTTTCAAAAATTGTTAAATTGTTTTTCTTATTTTTTTTTAATTGTAATTCGGATAAAATTTACAATACACATTCATATATCAAACACACAAAACAATTCATTTACATTTCATACATTAAATTTCATTATACATATTAAGAACACCAACATGGCTTTTTAAACTTTTATTTAAATTACAATCAGAATTGTCTTTTGGACAACTCTCAGCAAAACTCTCGTCATTCGACATCGTTCTAAATTGATAATTTTTTATTAATGTTTGTTAATAAACAATTATTCGAACAAATTTT
>MQRK01028060.1:0-10630 GCA_001938485.1 Girardia tigrina | reverse complement strand
ATCTATGTTATTGACAATTAGGTCTTGATAGTTCTTCGAATTTAAATTTCTGTTTATCCGTTTTAAGATACCAACACCAAATCTGGAGAAAGATCCACATACATGAACTTGGGCACCGTGTTGGACGACCTTCTTAGTACAAATGTGACTAAGCCTTCTATTGTCAAACTTTCTAACGATTTCGCTACGAGTGTGGGTATATGTGCGGAACATAGATTCATCGCTAAAAGCTACATTCGACCACTAATCGATATCCCAATTTTGTTTATCCCGAGCCCATTCAACTCTTCTTTTTCGTTGCTTTCCATTCAATCAAGGCTTGCAAAAAGCATAATGACTTTTTAAGCCGTACTTTATCAAAATTCTATTAACTGTACTTCGTGATGCATGTATCATTCCAGCTGCATTGAAAGCTCCTGTTATTTTACTTATCGACATGCGCCTATTTTTCAAGCATATACGGCGAATAATTCTTTCAGAACGTTTTGGTAATTTTGAAGGTCGTCCACTACGATTTTTATCTTCATATGTACCTAATGCCTTGAACTTATGTACAATTTTTTGAATGCCCCGCTTTGAAACAATAATACCATGGCTAACCTTCATAATTTCTTGTATCCGACCCGTTGAATGACCCTCGTTCATTAATTCTACAATAATAATTCTAAACTTTATATCTATATTTCGAGTTGTCATTGAATCTAAAAGATAGACATTTAATTAATTTATCTTAAAAAAAGATGGTCTTGATATTTCAATTTTAAATTTACTAAAATTATTTAAATTAAAGCATTTAAACAAATTAAAAAATTTAATAAATAGCATAAATCAAAATTTCAATGGGTGCGAACAGACTTTTGGAACGCACTGCACTAATCAATATTAAATATTGATGGATTTTATTGTATTATTGTTACTAAATAAATTTATACCATAATTATTATTTTACGATGACTATCAATGAGTTATAGAGAGATGTGGCGAATACTTGTGCATAATTGGATGCACCCAAGGCTCAATGGCTAAGCTCCAAAAGAAAACAGGAGAAAGATCAATGAGTTATACTCGAATAAGAAATTGGAAATAAGAAATAAGAAATTTAAAAAACTAAAAAAGATAACCAGTATAAAAACTAGTTTTCCAAATACTTGAAAATACTACCCAAATACTTGAAATAATGGATTTTAATTTTAGTATTTTTTTTTCTAAGCTGTAGATAGAAAATTCATCTAAATTTATAAATTTAAATTGAATGTAAGATTTGCTAAATTATATAAAAATAGATGCATTTAAGTTGTATAAGAAACTTAAATGTAAAAAAACTGTATAAGATACCTTTCCGAAGACAATTTATTTTTGTATGAAAATGAAATTGTCTGTTACTACTATTATGTTCAACGCCTAAATTTTATTAATATTGTGAGGAATATTTGGTGTGTGGATGTTTTTGTGTAGCGTTTGCATGTTTAAATGTTCATGTTGATTTGGGATTGTGCCTCTCCTAACCAGATGGATTATCAATATTTAATTTCTTATAATCTGAAACTAATTTATTTAAATTTAGATTAAATATTCAAATTTTTAATTTTTATTGTTGCAATTTTTAAATAATTTTATTGATTTTATTTTTGTAAATTTTTAAATTATTAAAATCAAATTAATGTTTAAAAATGACTATAAAAATATTTTATTTCAGCCAATAAAATTTAAATTAAATATTTTTAAATAAAAAAATCTTTTCAAGTATAGTTCAGATTATAATGGGAGATATTGAAAATTGATTGATGGATCTAAGTGAAAGCAATAAGTGATCATCATAAAGATGATAAGAAATGTAAATGTAATAAATTTTTTGTGAAATGTGTGAGTTCTCTTAACAAATATAACACAATAACATATTCTTTGAAAAAGATTGGGTTGTTCGGAAAGTCATTTCAATTTTTTGTATTAAAGTAAAAGACAAATTTTTATGACGAATAAATATTTTATTGAAATACATATTAAACATTGTGTTTCAATACCTTCTTCCATCTTCCTGGCAGTAACATGATTCCACGTTTATAAAATATTTGTTCTTTGCTGCTTAAAAACTTTTCCAGGTGATTTTTCATCATCATTTGATCCAAAAGTGTTACCTTCTAAACAATTTTGTAGAGACCGGAACAAATGATAATCAGAAGGTGTGAGGTCTGGAGAATATGGTGGGTGAGGCATGATATTCCATCCAAGCTGTAAAATGTTTTGGAGATTTACCAAACTTGAATGACGTCTGGCATTATCTTGGTGAAACACTACACCTTTTCTATTGATCAATTCTGGCCTTTTGTGTTTAAGGGATTCATTTAATTTGTCCAGCTGATGACAGTAGACGTCCGAATTCATCGTAGATTTGTCCGGAAGATGCTCATAAAATACGATTCCTTTGAAAATCCACCAAACAGATAGCATCACTTTTTTTGAAGTGCTTTAAGCAGGTTGAGCTTTTTTACTCTAAATTCTCTTACATTATTGTATACTACCCATTTCTCATCTCCAGTGACGATGCGCTTCAGAAATGGATCATTTTCTTGACGTTTGAGAAGCATATCGCAGATGTCTAAAAGACAGCATAAATTTCGTTCGGTAAGATTATGAGGAATCCATGTGTCGAATTTTGATGTAAAATCTAGGCGCTTCAAATGATCATGGACGGTCGAATTAGATAAATGTAATGTCTGGGCAATTTCGCGAGTTGTTAGTCGCCGGTTTGAATCAATTAATGTCTTTATTATGTCTTCATATTTTATATTCTTGTAAAATTATGTTTTAATCAGTTTTTATTTTTTTTATTAAGATCTTTCAATAATAAAATTATCATTTTAAACTTTATTTTAAAATATTATCAATCCTTAATTTTTTCAATTTTCTAATTTATAGACATTTTTTAATATTTTGAAAAATCTACTGATAGATTTTAAATACTAAAATTCAAAAATTTACGTGAGCTCCCACAAATCCTAACAATAACAATTATCATTTATTAGGTCTCTACAATTCACTTCATGTTTCATTTCTAAAATTAAATTTTTGGTATTTGATACATTGGAAAAACAATAAGTTTAAACGAAATCATAAATACCAAATTACAGTAATTTTCAAAATTATCATTAGCAATAAATACAATGAAAAACTCTTATTTATTAAAATTACAATAATGCACTCATTTACAAAATTACAAATAATAATTAGCTCAAACTTTATAATCTTTTTGATATATTAGGTAACTTTTTTTAATTAAATAAAAAACATTCTAATAATTATCTAACACAACTCACATCACAATTAAAATATTTTGATTTTATAAATTTGAATTTTATATTAGGTATTAATTTCATAACATTCAAAAATTTTATTTTATGAACGTTCCCAACATAAGGCATTATCAATGAGATCTCAATATCCAGACAATTGCTCTAAAAAAAGTGCTCCCCAAAAATTCCTTTATAAAAATTGCTTCTTATTAAAATTGCTCCCAAAAATTGCTTCATGAAAAATTTTATTTATTTTTATAATTACTTTTTATATCATAATGTATAAAAAAATTAAATTTTTTCGCAAATGAAAATTTATGTGATTGAATACAGACTAACAGTTAGAGTTTCTGTGTTTGGATTATATTTTATGTTAATTATCGTCATAAATGAAACCATTCTTGGTTGTAATTACGATTCTGATCAATGTCTGTGGCTTAATTACTTTTTGTATTTTTAAACCCATTATTTTCATCAAACAATCAAGATGAAATGTTGTCATTTTTATAATAGAAAATGATCGTGATGAAATGTTAAAATAACAATTCAAATATTTTTAAAATTCAATAAAATAACCATAATTAAATAATTGGTTTTCGAGTTTCATTTAAACAATTGAAGTTTTATGGTATTTAAATTCCGCTTTTAATTAGATTATCTTATTGATCTTTTCCCCGAAAAAATCATTTGAATTTAAATTAAAATAAAGAAATAATAATTAAAAAATCATTTTTTTACTAATATTTTATTATAATTAATTTCGAAAATCAGTTTAAATTGGTAATTTCATAAAATATTGTGATTATTAATCATTGATTAATATAAAAATTGAACGAAAAAAAATTAATTTCCCAGAAAAAAAAATTTAAAAAGTAAATTTACAAAATTTATTATTTTTCATATTAAAATTAGTTTATTTTTACTTGAAATATTAAAAATTCGTGTTTTAATGATAAATTAATTACAAAATCGAGTTTTGTTTTACGAGTTCAATTATAAATGAACTTTGTAATTCGTAAACGATTTAAAAAAAAAACCGAAAATTGTTAAGTAAATATTTTGTTGTCAAACTCACCGTAAACTACATAAGTTGTCAAACAGTAAATACTAAGCAGGAAAAAATCCATTTTTACAAATTATTAATTCAAGAATCATTGGCAAGTTTTGAGTAAATTCTGTGGAACGAGAAATTCTTTCATTTTTTTGTTAGAGAAGCGATTGGTTACTTTTCGAGGAATTGTTTCTGGATTTTTTACTATTATTTATTATTTTATTCTTGTCGTTGTTATTATTTCTTTGATTTTATACCAATCAGTTTCGATGAAGTTAATTCGAGAAAGATGAGATTAGATTGAGCGATCTGGATTTGTATGACACCTTGATCTTGTACTTTCCTTCTTCATCAATCGTGTTTGGTAAAGAAATGCCCATCAAACTTGATCTCAATGTATATTTGTTGCATGTAATCAAACTAATCGTAACAACACAAATGATTTCCACTTTTAAAAGGTGTGTGTGTGTTCGCTTGTATGTATGTAAGTTCCTTTAATTTTTTGATTGTGTGTATTTAACGAGGATCATTCATTAATGAATTAGTCATTGTGTGTCAGTGTCTGTGTGTATTTTGGATTATATTTGCCCGAGTGTGTGTGTGTGTATTTAGGCTGAGAAAGAAATTTTTCATTTAAACTGTGAAATATTTAAAATAGAAAGATGACATTTCATTAAAAAGAAAGATCAACCAATCAAAACCAACTTGGAAATTTCTATTTATTTCTCAGGAATTTGTCGTTGTGTCCGTTTCTTTTTTATTGACACACTCTTCTGATCTGAGCCATGTGGTCTGTAACAGAAAATTAAATGTAGCTTGTTGGAAAGTTGGGTTTCTTTTTTTATTTCCTCTTTTTTATTGAATTAAATGGGTGGTAATATTTTTACTAATCTTTTTCTTGAGTAAGAGTATGTGACCTTTTGCGGGTAAAAAAGATTATTTTTTCAATTTTTTAGGATCACGCAACGTAAATTATTCTGTTTGATAAATATATTATATATACACATCAAATTCAAATAAGTACCGAGATTTATTTGAATCAGCCATAAATATTTAAATTTTATTTGATATCTATTTAAAATATTATAATTTTGTTTTTATAAATGATATCACTAAATCGAATTGTGGTCGGTCGACGGAAATTTGATGTTAATATTGTTCTTATTTAAATTGATAAGTAAAATAGTTTTATTATTTTTTTTAAATTTAATGAAATCAGTGAACAAAAGCATTTAAATTATTTTTGAAATAGAATATCAAAAAAGTAATTATTAGTAAATAAAATTGTCGAATTAAACCTTTAATTCAATTATTGATAATGATATTAAGTAATCAATGTATAAAAAGAGCTTTTTATATATTATTACTTTCTTCAGTAAAAAATTTTAAACAAAAAGGGAAACTGACCCACTCCGCTTAGTTGTCTCCATATCCTCAAATATCGTATTGTCATGTAGTTCTCAGCTGTGTTCAAAATTTCAAAGGGAAGATACTTAAAAATTCAATTGTGAAATTCCATCCAAAAAGACAACAACAACGCGAGTATATAAAATCATAATAATATTAAAAATAATTAGATTATATTTTTATACAATAAGTTAAGATAATAAATTAAATCAAATCGAATTTCATTTTATTTAAAGACCTCTTTATTACTAATTTAAAAATGTATGCTTTATATCTGTTATTAGTCTTCGGAACGGTTGAATCATACGCTGTTTCGGATTCCCCATGCATGATAAAACAAAAATAAAACAATTAATTTCTTCTCAAAATATATTTGTTCCACAATTTTTTCAATTCAAATTCACATTACTTGTTCATTATAATACGTCTATTCTGGAGGAACCCTTTTATTTTGATTACCAAGCATCTATAATATAAATATTTAGGTATAGAAAAATAGTTTAATTATTTTGACAAAATGTTTTCTAAGAATTTTAAATTGCTAATAATTTTGTTAAATTAATTTTATAAACCAAAAATTACTGGTTCATTTAATCCTTAACAATTCTATATTAAGACTTTTACAAATTTATATGGAGTTAGTAATACATAGAACAGGGTTCCCAAATGCGGCTATTAGAACAGTCCCATGTGGCTCTTGTCGATATTACGGGAAAAGTTAACAATAATATAAATTTATATTATATTATAAAAAATTATTTATATTATAAATAAATACGCACTGAATATTTGATTCTTTGCTATTTGTTTAGTTCGTGTCAGAATTTTAGATGTTAATCTAAAAATAATAAAATTATTAATAATTTTATTCGCTAATTCATACTGCATTCTCTTTCTATAAATATAAAATACATATTACAATGACCTATCTCCTTTCAGTAAGTTTTTTAGAATTTAAATGTCTTTCATTGAAAACAAAATTATAAATTAAAATTTTATGTGTATCATTCATTTTATTGTTATTTGTAAATTATTTTCATGCTTTTTTATTGAATTCTTTTATCCACTATATTAAATAAAAAATATTTTAAAGTGTAAATTTTATTTTGTAAATATTTTATTTGTATTATTATTTTACCAGCTTACCGTTTACTTTCTATTTTTGACACAAAGTATTAATGCAAAGCATTGCACTCTACATTTAAGTTTTTAAAATTAAAATAACTTTCCTAATTAAAAAATGACCATCTAAATAACTTTTTGCGAACTAATTTAACTAATTTCATGCCAATCTTTAAAAGATTTGACAAAAAATAGTCTACCAATGTCATACATGTAATAAATGAAGTGATTATATATATTAGGGATAAAAATAAGACGATGCGTTTCAAGATTATAATAGTTTCATCATCAGGTCACAAAATGCACTAACCACGTACACTATATGGAAACTTGCCGAAAATAAATTTGTTGATGTGTGATTGTTTTGCACCACTGACATAGACTACTCCTTAAAAGTTTAAACGAATAAAATTAAGTAAAGTTATTTAGTTCAATAAATGTTTAAAGAATTACTTATTATGCGTATATATAGAATATGTTTTAAATAATCAGTTTAAAACATTACAAATTTTACTTTAAATATTTCCATTTCTAGTAGAACAGAACGAAAGAAAGAATCATGTAAGATTGAAAGATTCATGGGATTTCTCTCCACCGTCGTCGTAATCTTATATAATAGTAATATATTGAGTTTATTAAAATATGAAATTGAAAAATCGATTGACAATATTGCGAAAAAGATAAAGATACATTACGAGGAATTATGGTGTTTTGTGACTAAAGGCATTCACATTTCAGTCGTTCTGTGGATTCCTTATTTAATTAGAAGACTATCCAAGTGATTTTGTTATACGGTTACTTTACTTATCTAGTTATCATTCAATAACATTGTTACCATATCCGATTATTAATACGACATTCTTCTATTTTTGACGGTTATTATTTGTTTTCTTACCATATTTTCTGTGTCCTGTTTAATAATATACCGAATATTAATTTTTGTTCAGTTAAATAACAGATTCAGGTTCAAATCTATAAATCAGTCCCGGATCAGCGTAAATTATTAAGGTAAAAAGTTCCATCAAAAATTATGTATACACATAAGCAATTCCAGTTAAGAGTATCATTTGGATCTAGATTTATTTGATACTTTTACGTTTAACATTAATAAATACATATAGACATGAGTTATACAATTTTAAAGTATCATTTGTATCTAAATCTATTTGGTACTTTCACACGGACTACTACTTATTTAAGTACCGGGACAACTTTTTATCGGAGAAGTATTTTATAAACTTAGAGTATTTTACTAGCGCATAAATACTTTCATAGCCACTAGAAAACCAAATTTCTATGCTGTAGGTAAAAATACACTTGTTTGTTTGGAAAAATGTATTGATTGTATTGTTTTTTTATTTTGATTTATAAATTTGTTTTAAGTTGCACCAAATTAAAATAACGGTTCAAAAACCTGCATTCCTTTTGCAACAACCGAATGACAAAAATTGGTCTTTGTTTGGATTATATTTATTTGTGTGTATGTAAATTGAGTAATCTTGAGTGTTGTTAAACACTTTCTTGTGAAAACTAGTTCCTTTGAGATCTTTTTAATGAGAAATGGGATTAATTTTTTAAATGGCTACGAGACGTTTTGAAATTGATTTCATTTATTTTAGGTATTTAAATGATTCTTCAAAGTATTGTATTAGTGATTATTTCTAAGTTACCTAAATATGTTTATTGTGATTAAAGTGAATTCTAATCCGAGAACACTTCCTGCCGAAATTGGTTCAAACATGTTTGTTTTTTTTCTGCTCTCAGAAATATTGCATTAATGATATTTTGACCTTACATTGCCACATTCGGTTCTGATAGGATTAAAAACTGACTTGCGACCCCTCAAAGTACTTGAAACTTCCCAATGGGCTCAGATTCCATCAATACCATAATTATCAGGGCCTTTTAACATCATTGTTGGGGTTGCGTATTAAAGAGTGAAACGGGGAGATTCGGTCGCCTAGCAATAAGGCTTACCGCATTTCGGTGGCGTTCATACTTTCGAAGGGTCGCCACCATACCGGTGCGCACCGTGATCCAGACGATGAAGGATCGGGGATCGGTCACTCCTGACCATCGGAAGTGGTGCAATTGATCGAGGAAGAGACGACCGATGTCGACGATTTACAATCGATAAACGCGACGATCTCTCCGCGGGAGTTGTTGTTCTGATGAATTCGGATTGTTTGTATTTTGCCATGACTTTGAAGCGTTTGTCTAATGTCGGTTTCTTCGCAATTTTTCNGTAAATTATTAATCCATAAATAACGAGTGATTCTCATGATTTGGAACAAACAGAAAGTAAATCTTTCGACAATTTATTCTCTTGTTGTTGTTGACTTGGATTTTCAGTAAATCATAAAATACGAGAGAAAATACGTTCTCGATTTGTAATTATTGGAATCGTTTTATTTATGGTATTATCCACAAAAAATTAAATACACGCTGAAAAAATTGTGAACAAAAAATTAGCAAGGTTTTTTATTTAGAAATTTAACAAAGCTCATATAATTGGTATTATTAAAACACCAACAGTTTTTTTTCAGTTTTTATCAAAACTTTATTGAAAATTTTTTTTAATGCGCATCTGAATTTTTCAGTTTTAAAAATTTCAGGGGTCGCAAATTTAATTAAGAAAGTTTTTTTCAAAATTAAAAATCAAAAAAATTAAATTAAATATCACTTAAAAAACTCTTAATTGGTTGCTACTGTTGATGCGATTTAGTGAACACAATCATTTATTGTTAAGAACATTGAGAAAAATTTCATTGGAATTTTTATTAGTATCACATTTAGAGTCACCACAACTCTCGAAAGATAGTACACTGCTTGGCATCGCTCTAATTGGTTTTTTATTTCTATTTTTAATAATGATTATTCGAACATTTTTTAAAATTTTTTCAAAATATTTAATTTCTTAAAATATTAATTAAAAATAATAATTTTTTATAAAATTTTATAAAATTGTTTAAAATGAAATTAATTTAATCTAATTAAATGCTTTTCTTTTTTTTAAAAAAAATATTAAACTTAATTTTAATTGTTAATTTTTGAAAATATAAAATTATTATTTTAATTATTATTGAATAGTCAATCACTGTAAATATAAAATATCTCAATTTCCCTCTGGGTTGGAGAATCACCATTCTAAATTCAGCATACTTAAATCAACATACAGGATCACTATATTTACACATTCAAACAATTTCCTCAAACTCATTTTTTCAAGTTAACTAATTAACTAACTAATATTTAAATAAAACTCTAATTCATTATATATATAATTCTGACTAAATTAAATGATTTATTGTCTGATTTGTAAACTATGGTATCTTTCAAATGCTTTTGTATCTCGAATTCAAGAAAATGCAATGACTTCTTTAAAATGCTTATAATATTCTCCGATTTCTTCAAAGCTTTTTTAGTTAAGCTATTTTATTTGTAAAAAATATGTTTACATCTATTATGGAAATTTAAAATTAATAAATTAATTAAATGATAATTTATTATTTAAATTATAATAGGAATATTATTATTATTATTATTACTAGTGTTGCGAAATTTCAAATATATTTATTATATTATGATTTTGTATTCATATCAACATCCTTTCCTAAGAACGTTCAAAGCTAATCATAGTTTTGTTTTTCATCGATTGTTTTATATTATTTGAATGACGATTTGTTGTATTATTTCTACTTGCTGTGATATATTTGCATTTATAAATGTATATATATATATATATATATATATATATATA
>MQRK01027907.1:0-11796 GCA_001938485.1 Girardia tigrina | reverse complement strand
AACTTAAAAGCTTAAATATTAACATAAAAATGAAAATTAAAATACTTACAATCAAATAATATATAGCAAATGTTGCTAATTAAAGACAAAATGGCGCTATTAAATGACAAAGACAGTAAGACAACTTAGATTTTTAGGCCAATATTATACTTAGGCATGATAATTATATAATAGATCGTTATATTCCTCTTATTATAAGGTTTCTAGTAGTTAAAACTATCATAATAACTTGATCTAATGCAATTAGTTTATTGGCAAATAAATTATTAGATTTTCTCTTTCATAAAGACTTCGACATTAATTTTCAAAGTAAGTAAACTATTCAAAAGACCTTTTTCGGATTTATAAAACTGTTGTATTCACTTTTTGAATAATTATTTTTTTCATGATTTTAAAGGTAATGGGGTATCCAGGACGCAAAATTCAGCATCTTTCATTAAAATTCCATAGTTTTGTCTTTATATTTTTGCATCCCAGCAGCATCACTAAAAGGAAAATAACAATTTTCAGAAGGCTAGTTAGGAGAATCCGGTTTTCAGAGTTCCCCAGTCGTGTCCTTTTTATCATTTTCTCTGAATCGATCGTACAAATGATGCTGGAATTCAGAATGATACTCGGTTCGTCATTCAATTTCAAACGGGGAATGTGTTCGAAATTCGCCGAAAGAAATATATTTTGAACCGTTATGAATAATATTGGATTTTTGTATTTTTTTAATTATAATTTGGACATAAGATCTTTCGAACTCCGGCAATTTTGTGATTTGTAAAATTAAATTAGAATTAATATTTATTGAAAACACCAAACAAAGATTTTCAATTAAAATTTTTTTTTCAAAAAAAACACAATTGCACAAAAGAATATTTAATATTTATTTAGGTTAACAATCAGAATTGTGACAAATAGTCACGTACAAAATTAAATCAATTATTGCATTTAAACAAATGTAATGATTCAATTATTTTTATTATTCATTTATTTTAAAATAATATTTATTCTTTAATTATTCTTTATTTTTTTAAACCTATAAATTAAACTGATTCTTATCAAAATTACAAATAAACCTAAATTTATACATTCACTTGAATATCAAATACTAAACGATCGATATACAAATGTGCAAAATACTCGCTCATTATTTTAAGTTAATTTATTAATTTTCTTTTTAATTTTTATAATTGTTTAATTTTAATTAATTTATTTTATTATTTTGATTTTTAACGGTTCGTCATTCCTCTGTGTGAATACTAGGTAAACTTCCTTTGAGGTGTAAAATGCACTTCAAGCTCTGGTTCACTATAAATGTGCTCTTTCTCTTCATTTATGTCCTTCGTTTTCTTCCATTTGTAATGGCTGTTATTCAATGATAGTTGTATGTGTGTGGGGTCAATTCTCTGCATTCTGCGCGTGTCCATATGCATGATCCATATAATACGTATGGTCATTTAATTAGAATCGGCATTTTTCTTTCTGACAACGATTGTGGAAGGATTAACTTTTCCTAACTGCCAACGTAAGTAACAGTATAAATACGCGCATGTAGGGAATGAATATGTACAATATATATATATCTTGAAATGAGTCTTAAACATCGCTTGTCAAGAGTAACTAAAACTGTTGCCAACGGTTTTATTTGGAAACAAAAAAAATACTTGCAGAGGACGATGATGCGTCTGGATGGGAGCCCTTGGAGGTAGATGATGTTACTCAAAATATTGTGAATGTTACGAACGATTTTTATAATACTGTCCATGGCCTCGACAAAGTTCCTTCCACAGATGATATCCTTGAAGACGATGAACTCAATGCAATAGAAGGTGATGAGGAGGATGAAGAAAATGAGGAAAATTCTGACTATGATTCTGATTTTTACTTATCGAAAATTCAAACTGATGAATCGGTCGCTCAATCATTTATCGAGTGACATCGAATCAATGGTTACCGATTATATCAACGATCTAAATAAGACGATTTCGGACTTGAATAAAGAGAAGGAGATACTGATTGATAGAATAAACGAACTTGAGAGACGACTGGAATTGAGTGAGTCAAAGAAAGAGAATCTGACAATACAATTAGAACTGTGGACAAGTGATCAGAGGTACTCATGTGACAATTGTGACAAGAATAAGGAAAATAAAAATAGAGAATATACCATAGTTAATATGTTTAATTTTGCTGTTCTATGTGTTTGAAATTAAGTTAGTGACGTTTTCTGGAGTTCACTGGTCTCATTACTGAATTTTGGGAAGTCGAGTGCAAGAGGGGAAGATATTTAACTCAAGAGTTAGCTTCCGTCCAGGTCTACACCACCTAGCTCTAGCAGAATCTTTAAAAGTCTTCTTTGGGAAAAGCATCGACATAACCCTGAGATACATAAACTTGTATTGTGAGTTACTATACTATGACGTGAGGTACCAAAGAAATATATTATTTTATTACAACAAGACGACTTGCTGCTGATAAAGGACAAACGTAGAAGGACAAAAAGAAGCTCCTGGCTTTTTTTCAGATTATATGCTGCAAGTTGCCTTTTCAAAACTGCTCATCGTGATCAAACATAATTGTAGTTCATTAGATACGGGGACCCAATTTTTCGAACTACAATCAGCAAGGAGCGTTTGAAACTACTGAATGTTGCTCTTAGGTTCGACCATCAGTGGCGAAGAAACCGTAATGACCCTATCGCACCAATTAGAGAAATCGTGACTGAGATCGATTCGGCACTTGTGACAAATTTCTCTTTTGAAAGCTTCCTGACAATTGACGAGATGCTTCTATATAGAGGTGGGCACGTTTCACGTTTAAACGACCGTTTAAACGTTTTCGATTTTTAAGACGTTTAAACGTTTAGCAATTTATAAACGAGCGTATAGTTCTTAAGTTCGTATTTCAAAACTCACGAAAATAGTGTTAAAAACGAGATGTATTGTATTGAAGAAAAAGTATTGGTTTTTGATAAAGCTTAAAATTAATTAAGCTTATCATTAAAATTTAAAAAGTTTAATTTGCTAAACGAAGACCGTTTAAACGTATAGAACATTTTAAAACGTGCCCACGTTTAATTATAATCAGGAATTCGTTGAAAAACATCATCACTCTAAATGCCCTTTAAGCTGTATCAAATTCATCCACTCTGAAAGTCACACTAATACAACCCAGACAGGAACAACGAAACACGTTATAAAACACTAAAATTTCGGTCAAGAAAGTTTGATGAGGTTAAATCAAGCAACCTAATGTGATAAAAGTAAAAGATTTTCGTGTTGATATAAGTAGTAATGATATAAGTAGTATGACTGCCACGTATCGGTAAATTGAAATTTTAAAATATCAGTAACCAAAATTATAGAGACTTTCTAAAATTAAGTAATAAATAAATTTCATTGTATGAAGTTAGAATTTTTTATTCAGGAAATTTTCATGACAAAAGTTCAGATTGGGTGTATACAGTGTTGCATTTAAAATAATTTCTTGTATCTAAAATATTTTGATAAATAAAAATTTTTAATGTTTGATTTGAAAATTTTAATTAATATTATTAAGAATATTGATTTCCAGCAATTTAAAACATTTTTTGATATACTATTTTAATATTTTTTTTCTAAAAAACCACTTAAAAAATCCATTTTTTAAATTAATATAATTTAGAAAATAAAAAGGTTCAATTTTTGTTTAAATAAATGGTTTTACATGTAAACATAAAATCTAAATTCTGTCATGTGTAAACCGATGTCTTTTTCTTTGTTGCACTGTGACATACTTGATATATTTTTTTAAAATTTATCTTGTGTCACGTGCAAAAGCAATGCATCTAATAGTGCCGTGAATGAAATTTGCGGTCTCCAATGCATGTAACAATCAAGCCGATTTAAAGTTTTTTACATAAAGCTCAATTTCACTAAAATAACTAGAAAAATTACTTTTATAATCGTAACTTGGTCGATAATGATTTATATTACAAAATCATTCATATTTCAATATTATAATTATTTAATCACGAATTGACAAAATTTAAAAATTGTTAAAATAAGCTCCATTGATCAACTATATATTTTCCTGATGGTTTAAGTTATTTTAAACATTTATTATGGTTCATTTTTGTCGGTAAATTTAATATATATATATTTACTTAATTGCACTAATACATAATCGACTAATTTTTGAATTAGTATTTTCATTGCTGTCATTTTAATTTGTAAATTATTTATGTTTTGTCGTGTTTTCGATTAGCATGTACGTGTCCCCTTCGATTACCTTGCATAAATTATGAATAATATTCATACATTCATTGACTCAAAAAAATAAAAAATTGTCAGGTAACAAGAAACTGCAAAAATACTGGTTTCTAGGGTTCATTGAAGAATAATAATAAGATGGTTACATTTTAGTGGTTGAATACTGGATTTAGTCATTATTTATTATTTTAGTCATAATTATAAGAGAAACTTTAAAAAACTAAAACCATTAATTTATTAAATTAATGTACATGAAAATTAAATTAATATTATTATCTTATATGGAGATTCCTGATAAAAGATTTTCAAATTTTTTAATACTAATCATTATTTTTAAACTAATAAATATTTCAATTTTTTAAAATAAAATAACGAAAAAATTTAATTTATCAAATTTAATAAAAAAATTAATCATTTAAAACTTTTATAAATTTAATTGTTTCGGTGTTTTTCTGTGGAATTAAATGTTTTGGTATTTTTTGGTATACTAAAGTTAAAAAAACTTAAATTGATTTTTTTGTTTCAATATTAATTTCCATTAATAATAAAAAGTTAAAATAAAAATTTTTTAATTTAATATTAATTTTAAATATTTTAGTATTAAATTGAACGGTATTAACTGTCACACACTGTGGGCCTCTTTCAATGGTATTGAGCAGTAGGCTCTTTAGAGGGTCCACCCCAACTAAAAAGTTCCAGCAGCCCCAGATAAGTCTCACATAAGCGGTGCGATTAAAATTAATTAACTTACGATGTATCTTCGTACCCCCAGTAAAAAACGACCGACCATGTTCGAATGTTCCATGATTTAACATTCCTTAGGTCGTTCCTGTGAACTTTGATCAGCCAGCGAAAGGACAATTAATTTCCTTTTTCAGATAAATCCATTAAACTGAAATTTAACACTTCTAAAGAGATCGTTCCCGAGAGATTCGTTGAAACATTCATATCGACGTTCCGTACCTGAATACTACTTGTAATTATTGGATTTTCTTCCTTCTTCCTGGTATCGCCGATCAATTTTACCCCACCACACAAATCGCCATCACAACAATCACCTGCTTTTCTTCTTTGATGCTTCTGTTGGATTTGATTGGATTGATTTGCTTCTTCCATGTGATCGGTCTTGTATCGATGAGCACGTTTCGCGTTTAAATGACCGTTTAAACGTTTTCGATTTTTAAGACGTTTAGCGATTTATAAACGAGTGCATAGTTTTTAAGTTCATATTTCAAAACTCACGATATGGCTCATACTTTTTTGAAACTTTTATCACGCTACCTAAGGCCTATTCATTTGTAAATAACACATTGTCCCAATCTACTGAGCTTTTTCGCGGGACTATAAATACAAAATATGAAAAGTGGCATTAATATCATATTTGAGAATTGCATCAAAATTTCCAGTAAATTTTTTTGTTAGAAGTAAAATTATTTAAATTATATTTTTTCGTTTTCTAAATTTTTTCGAGTAAAAAAGTGTTAAAAACGAGATGTATTGTATTGAAGAAAAGGTATTGGTTTTTGATGAAGCTTATAAATAAAATTTTAAACGTTTAATTTGCTAAACGAAGACCGTTTAAACGTTTATAAAATTTTAAAACGTGCCCACGTCTATCAATGCGGTTAGAGATCGTTTAAACGTTTTTTAAACGTTTAATTTGCTAAACGAAGACCGTTTAAACTTTTACAAAATTTTAAAACGTACCCACGTCTACTTCTATAATTTCACGGCCGTGTAGTGTTTAGGCAATCTATCCAGAGTAAACCGGGAAAATTCGGCGTGAAGCACTTTTGGTAAGTAAAGTGAGTTGTTCAGAGAGCAATATCTCACTTCTTGTATATCATGACTTATTTGCGCTGGTGTCTGGAAGTGGAAAACCCTTTGGCGTGCTTACCTTATATTCGAGAAAAATACATTGATGTCTGAAGAAAAGGTCAAATCGTCTACGTTGGCAGGGGTGATAGTGATGAATTTGACTCATCCTTTCCTCGAATGCGGTATAAATATCACCGTAGGTAACTAGTTTTCGGACTTCAGTCTCTCTCAACGGCTTAGCGAAAGAAAAACAACTTGTGGAAACGGTAAGACACAATCACAGATTTCTTCCACCATTTTCTAAAAGTGTGGATGGCCGCGCAAAAGGCGACGCAGTTCATTATTACGTCGAGGCAGTACGCTTTGTTTCTTCTGGGATAAAAGTAAGTCGCCTTTACTTCTCCTGTCAATCCAGCATGGTAGACTACAAAATCGTGTTGACAGAAAAGTCGCAATAGTCGAACATTATAATTCAAAAAAATCAGGTATCGATAACCTTGACGAATTGGTAAGTGTGTATCCATCTAAGTACAAATGTCGACGATGGCTTTACTCTGTTTTGCTGTCGCTCTTTGATTCCTGAATCATTGCAGCACATACATTGATGAACTGCAGCACAAGTGTAGAAGAAAGTCATTTTATATGACGTTGAATATGTAAAATTACTCTATAATTTAACCGGTCAATATTTGGTCTTACTAAAGTTTCTATATATTCCTAGTTTACATGTGCTGCTTTGAAGTTTGATCTGTTATCTGCTTGAACATATATTCAAGTTTTGAAAATTTAACTTTTTACTAAAACTTTCGTGCTTTATTATAGTATAAAGATGTAATACTACATGTATAGCTTTGCAAATTTACTGTCATAAACATTTTTCGAATGTACACCCTGTTGTTTTTTTACAAGAAAACTTAGTTCCTTAGCAATAGTTTTAATAATATTCCTTTAGTTTTTTAATAATATTCCTATACTTTGTCTTATTATCAGGGTGACCATAAGTCAATAAAGTCAAAATTGAAATGCAAAGTTATTTTTCAAAATTATATACCAATCTGTTACTTTTTAAGTGTAAGTACGTCGTGAAGGAAGTTATTAAGTCATGATAAGGTCTAAATTTGTCGTTCGGTCAAAAAATTGAAAAATTCTGATTGTTGATTATTTACCGTAATAAATGTACAATAAAAATTAAAAAAGCGAGAATTTTATTTCATTGAAATAATTATTTCTTTAATTTTATAAATTATAACCTCAGCCGATCCTTACGCGTTAGGGGATATGGCTCTAAGTAGCGATCTGGTACTCAAATTATTTACCTGCAATTCGAGAAAATCACAGATGGTGGAGTTCTTATTATTCGTGTCAGACCAGCCTTAATACACGAGAATTTGGTAAAAGAGTTGGTAAACATTACAAAAAACTATATGGAAGTGATCCAAAGCAGCTCATATACTATAAGAGCAGCGTTCAATGATTTATGTACGGTATCTTTTCAAGATGACTCATTCAATGTATCTGTCTACAAAGTAAAACCTTTGGAAAAGAACGAAATACTTGATGTTGTCCATCATAAACGACAGAATATTTCTCCCAGAACTTATTCGTTGTTGCTTAACTGTCAACCAACCTCGGCTGATGTTGAACGCTGCTTATCTATTCTTAGAAACATTTTGCAGAAAGATAGGAATTTTATTTCATCAAATGCAGTTCACTATTTGCGTTAAGGATACCATAAAAACAAGGAAGATTAATAGCGTCCACTAAAACTTCTTTTGTGATTAGAAGAAATAAATTTGGTGTGGATATACTTCTTTTCTATCTTAAAGATGTTAAAATAAGGTGGTTTGTATTATCTCTGCTTTATAGTAAATTTTTTTATGTTAAAAAATAAAGTCAACAATTTATGATAATAAAGTCTAGAAATATAATTTTTAGGTCAATTCTAAGGTCACCCTGCTTATTATGTTTTATTTCTTTGATTATATATTAGTTATAAGTAAAGTTATTGAATTCAATTCAGTAATTAGTGTTGATAATTTTTAAAATTAAAATAGAAATGGATTTTATCCAATCTTTGAAGCTAAAAGTGGTCAGATTCCTGAAGACGCAGACGATATTACTTATTTATATTCGGTTGAGCAGGACAACAGCAAAGATGGTATACCAATTAATATAATAGCAAAGATTCGTGTATTTCGCAATGTTTAGATAATATGGATTCATTTAAAGATTTAATTCCGTCAATCACGAAGCCGTCCGATCCAAATGATAAGGGCCTTTTAAAAGACAATACACACGGTAATATTTTAATATATTTCTTTTTCTGTTTGCAGTTTCCGTTTTAATTGATGCAAAATTTTTAAAATTTCATTTCTCATAAAAATAATCTGGAATATCAAAATAATAGCTCAACACTTTCATTGCCCATATCGCGCATTTTGTTTCGACAAACATTGCGCTGAAAATTATTGTGGTTATTTCGAGAATTTGATACAAAATTAATTTAGTACTGCTTTAAATATCTGACAACAACTGTTGTGAAATGAGCTTGCGGAGGTCATGTTTCCGTCCGATATGGTGTTTGAAAAGAATTTGGGAAATTTGATTCGAAAATTTCAATATTTCTATTAAATTGTCACAAAATTGAGAAAAGACAGAAAAAATATTAGTTTAACAAAATTATAAATATTATAAAATTTATGTATAAAAACGAAATGCATTTATTTTAAAATATATTTTTTATGACAATATATTTTAACGGATAAGTATTGTAAGTAGCGTTTATGCCACTTTCATTATTATCACATTGTAGAGTCATAATTTAACACCACCAAAAATTTATTAATATTCACAATTCATATACTTAAACAAATTTCTTGTTACTACAATTATTTCGCCCAAAATTAGTTCATTAAATTTTTTCGATTAAATTTTGAAAATATACAAAAATTTAAATCTAAAATAATCTTACATTTTTTTACAAAAATCTTACAATATTTTGATTTTAAATAATCTTATATTTTTTTTACAAAAAAATTTTACAATATTAAATCTTAAATAATCTTATATTTTTTACAAAGAATTTTACAATTTTTTGATCTTAAATAATCTTATATTTTTTTACAAAAAATTTTACAATATTAAATCTTAATTAATCTTATTTTTTTACAAAAAAATTTACAATATTAAATCTTAATTAATCTTATATTTTTTACAAAGAATTTTACAATATTTAAATCTTAAATAATCTTATATTTTTTACAAAAACTTTACCCTTAAGTAATTTACATTTTCTTACAAAAAAATTACAAATTTTTAATGTAACCAAATTTTACATTCTTACGAAACTTAATCATAAAACTAATTAATTTAAATTTACAATAACCATTTTATTAAAAAATTATTTCTGAAAATATTAATCCGTTNNNNTAAAATTTATTTAGCTTATTCTATAACTTTTATTAAAATATGTTAATTGTTATTACTGTAAACATATTTTAAATAAGTATTTATTATCATATTTTTACTCTACATTGTAATTGTTAATTTCTTTTAAATTTTCAAATTTAAAAAATAATAAACTATTTTGGCGAAACTTAAAACTAACCCCTCATAAGTATATTAGGGGATCGGAAAGTTGAAGTGGTTTTGATGCCAAATGTTTGCGGTCAATTTTAACGAAGTTGTCACATTGAACGGGCGTGGTTTTTATTGGTTAAACTGTATGGGTCCTTCAGTGTCTAAAAATAGATTTTATACCTTTAAACACCTCTGATCGCAGAAATGGCCCATCATCGTGGTTGCTGCTCTTCGCCGCGTTTATACCCTGTCTCGCTTGCTTCGGAAGATAAACTTAGTTTTCATTCTTACGTAAAGCGAAAAATCAAAGGTCCATCCGAATTGAGGAAGAAAAATTATGAGACTCGGTTGCTATCTCATTATCAGCGAATCGAAAAATTGTTGAACGACCCTTTCTTTTCTTGGTCGGAGGCTTAAATTCTCCAAACAAGACGATTTTAACGAAATTATGATCCCGGATATACTCAAAATCCTCATCGGGATACGCCATAATCAATCAAATCTTTTTCCTAAGTATTATTGCAAAAAAACGACCATTCTTTTAAAAATATTTGTTCTTTTCACAAAATCAGTACAACTCCATGGTTTTTCAAATCACACGCTTTTTTTTCTTTCAGTCAAACGAACTCATAAAATTCAATAATATGAATCATTTTTTAAATTCAAATAATTATTAAAATAATATAGTCATTAATTATATAAAAAATTTTTATCAAAAATTCATATTTCTTTCTTTTACAAAAATCAAATTTGACAAATACATTAAAAAATGTTTTAACATTAATAATTACAGACCTATTCAGATAGTAAATCAGCTGCAATCATAAAATCATAATTGAAAATGTTTACAAAGTCATATTAAATTAAACGAAGAGAGAATCGGCAGACAGAAAGTACAATACTGGAATGTCTTGATTCTCGAACAACCTCCCAATTTGAAAATGATAAAAGAATTTCTATGGAAAGAGATTTACGTGTGTTGATGTTGTATGAGTTTCATTAAAAAAATCGGAAACAGTTGCTTCAAATAACATTTGTGCTGTATATCCCAATAAACTAAAGTTACGCACTTGTCCAACATGGTTTAAAAATTTTCGATCTGGAAATTTAAGTCTGGATGATGAGTCGCAATCTGGAAGACCAATACAATTGGATGATGCCGTTTTATTAGAAAAACAGATATAAACCAAAAATTGACAATATCGGAATCATCACACACACTTGAGTCCCCTGGTCTGCAGTACAAGAACACATGAAAATAATCGGGAAGAACTGAATGGGTGCACCTCGATATTGTCCCCCTCTCAGGTGAATCGAAAAATGACAAACGAAACTGAATTCAACTTATAGTAAAAACTGAATCTTATAGTAAAATTCAATAAAATGAAGGACAAATAAATAAAGTGATATCTCATTTAGTTGTGATTCTGACCCCATTTATAGCTTCTGTAGAAGCACTTTGTCGAGGGACGAAATTTTTATTACAGTGAACATTGTATTTGAATTCATGATACCTGAATAAAGCAACATAAGTTCGATATTGAATAAAAACTATTTTGCCTTAAGTCACCAAATAAAAACTGAACATCTATCTGAATCATGGCTCAAATATTTCACTTAACCTACAATATGTTTTTTCTTCCAAGTACATTCATATTAAAATATATGATAACCCTGTTAAATCAGATGTAATAACTGCAGCTTAAGTAGTGAAATTCATTTCCAGGTTTTATCTTATTTTTTGTTTTAAACTGTAAGACAAATAATAAAATATTAATGAAACCATCAAACGTATTGATATGAATACGAGATCTACTTTATATATCAAATAAAAAAATACTATTATTTCAAAATATATAAGAGAAATTCATTATTTGAACGATTCAAGAATTGATTATCCTCAATAATCATATTTATTAATAAATAAATAAATTAAAATATTTGTTAAAATGTGATCATTTGGTTAGCTTCGATGTTTTATTGCATAATCATCAAATCGATAAAAATAAATTAAAAGATAAAATGGTAATTAATAATACTAAAATTTTATCTTATAAAAGCCCAAGTCACTCACTGCTTCACTAACGCTGACGTAGTTACTAAGAATAGATTTTATTGATTATTCACTGTAGTGAGTGTTTTATTAGAATCTAGACATTTT
>MQRK01027873.1:0-11160 GCA_001938485.1 Girardia tigrina | reverse complement strand
ATATATATATATATATATATATGTGTCTAAGGAATTTATAAACCTGTTTTTGGAGGCTTTTTACTCAATCGATTTTCTTCAAATAAATTATAAATGATAAGTAGTTGATATTAATTTTTAATGTGTTTTTTAATTAAAATTTTTTAAATTTAAAATTTTTTTTTAATTTTAAAAACTTTGTTGGCAAAGTAGAGTTCTGTTTGAATAAAGAATCGATATAAAAAATTTAATTTTTTGATTTACTAGTTAAAGTTTTAAAATAATAACGATTAACTATTAAATTATAAAATAAATTATAATCTAATAAATAGTTAATAATTAAAAAAAATATATAACATTATAAGATATAGATTTTTAAATTTTAATAAACATAAAATAACGTTTTAATAAGAAATAAAAATTTTAAATTAATAAGTTAAAATAAGGTTTTCACAAAATATAAAGGATTTGAATTTAATAATTTACGATAAGATTTTAATAAAAAAATAAGAATTTAATAATACTAAAATTAATAAGTTCAGATAAAATTTTTAATAAAAAATATTTACATAAATTTTTGACGATTATAAAATCATATTTTTATATTTATACTTATTTATTTCTGATTCGTACAAAATAAGAAAGTAGTTCCTCGAAAAATTCTTTTAAAAATCATAATTGTTTTAGAAATATATTTTTACGTGTTATGACTTCAATTAATGATTTCGAATCTAACATGTAATATATGTCATCCACTATATCTACAAGGCAGATCTTTGTATATTTATTCTTCATTCGACGTTAAGTGGTTTTAAAATTATTTATAGCTGACGATATGTGAATAGCGAAACATGTTTTGTATAATAAAAAATGATAAAATTATGTTTTATTTTTAATTTGTTAAAAATCGATCGTCATTCAATCTTCGTGAAAAAAACATATATCCTATTTACTTTTCTCATGATTTCTTTATCTAAAAATATGTATTTGGATTTGTTTCTATGCATAGAAATTATTGGCTTTATTAATAATTTTTATCGACCTAATCGAAAATTTATCAAGTTTCTTAAATCTCAAAATATTCTGGATTGATTTGCAACAGTACAAATTACAATTAAAAAAAATTGAATTTCTACTTTTAAGAAAAGAAAAGTATAATACATTTGTATAGCAGAAATTAATTTAAATAGTGTCAGTTATTGCAAGGCAGGTTATATATAAGGCGGACCCTCAAATCATGATTGAAATGAGCTCCATCTTTTTCGAAATGAACTTCTTCATAGAAATAATTCTTGCAAATAACTTAGGTTAATATGATTTGAATTGAATTTTGTTATTTTAATTCAATCATAACTATTCTTTTCTTGTATTTTCTGAAATGTGGTTCATTTAAAAATATCTTAGACTTGATAAGAGGGGTTGAATTACAGTGAATGGTATTTCTACCATATGGGGATGACTGACACAGTACCTGTTAATTACCACCCTGACAGTACAAGGAACAGGGGTCACTGTCGTAGGTGTCCCAATGATAAGGAAACACTTGCCCACGTCTTGACTGGGTGTCGGTTTGGTGAGGGCTTCTGGAATTAAGGACACAACTCGGTCCTCAAATGTGTAGGAGAGCAGACCACTCAGTATCTTGATTGCATAGTGCACATAAATAAGGAGTGCCATCCTCAAATACAAAATCAAAATAATACTATTGTGACCTTATACAATAAATAAAAACACGCTTTTAAGAATTCAGAAAACATTATTTCAATACACAAACTAATTATTAAAACAAATTAGAAATGTGGTTGCATTGGCATAACTCTAGCAATTGAATGTTGTGAATCATTGTTTGCCTTCGATTCACTCTTTAGAATAAGCGCCTTCCTTCTACAGCGAGTCTTTCTAATTTAAGTTCTCAATTTTCTTTTCGAATTCTGTCTTGATGATCTTCTTGTCTTCTTACTTCTTCAATCTCCATTTTTTTTCATTTCCGAGTCCATATCCTTATATTTTGTTCTTGACTCCATTGTAATCTTTTACAATAAATAAAAACACGCTTTTAAGAATGTAAAAACTTTGTTTCAGTACAAAAACTAATTATTAAAACAAATTAGTTTTATTTCATTATTTTTCTTGACAAATTAATTATTTTTCATACCAACTCGAAACTTTTTGATCATTATGGTGATCATTATGATCCATCATATTTGAACATACTATCTCTTCTAACCCTTTATTTTCGAAGGACAAGTGTAATTGAAATGAGTGGTGAAGGATTCTTGAAAGTGTCGTATGAATTTAACGAAGTAGGAATCCAATCTCTCACATCGCAACTGTTTTGTGGCCGTCTGGGTTTTGAATCGAATAGGTGTCATCCATACTTAGTTTATATACTTCTGAAATCATCTATTATGGATACAATCTATGCAGAAATGTAATAGCAAATTTCGGGTAAATGAAAAAAGAAATTTTCTAATGGGGATTTTTGTTGAAAATGATTTTGCGTAGTTTTCTTATGTTTCCATTTCAGCTATATTGAACTATGACTTCACCACCTTTGATCATTTGCCTTATAGGTCTGATATTGTGTTCTCAGACTTCGTACTGTAAAAAGAAGTCGTGTATGTTGAATTTTAATAATACTAATGATGTTCAAAGATTTTTGGATGACTGGTTTTCTAAGAAGGATCCTACTTTCTTCATGAAAGCATTTGAAGAATTAAACTTCACTGGAGAAAGTTAATAGCAGTTGATAACGGATACATAGAAAAATAATTGTTGGTCACTTCTTACTGATTGTTAAATGTACTCACCTTTCACTGGTTACTATTAATTTTTCTTAGATCGCCGAAGAGATTTTTGAATGAATTGTGTACTTGATGAACCTCCACCTTGAGTTCAAGTAAGAACGACACTTGAAATGATTATTTGATATTCTGATATTTTTATAGTAAATGATTATTTACTATGAAAATAAAATAAAATAATATGCTAATTAAATTATAAATCTTAAAGTAATAAAAGATTTTCATTATAGAAAAAGCAATGTCGACCAACACAAATTGTTCAAACGATTCATTAAACATTCTTGTCCGGAATGACAATGAAGTCATGAATATTTATCGTAAATTCACAAGCATTTATACAATGGAATATATATTCATGCCCATTTGGTTAATTACTGGAATACCGGGATCGGTATTAAGCTTTCATATTTGGTCCATAAGACGCCAACATCACTCATCTGCATTATATCTTTGCCTTTTGGCAATAAATGATTTATTTTTCTTTCTTTTTAATTTTATTTATTATCTGAACAGTTACCATTTTATAGAAACAGTGGACAATGTTTTTATGTGTAAATTCTTTCCATTTGTTAACATAATCCTTCAATACGCTGCTCCGTTATTAACATTGGGATTTTCGGTTGAGCGATGTTTGTCCATCTGCCATCCGTTCATTAGCGACAGGATTTCCAATTATCAAGCCACTGTGAAAACTTGTTTGCTCCTAATTATGATTTGTGTTACTTTAGCCCTTCCGAAACTCTATTTTTATTCTTTTGAAGTTAATTTGAATCGAACCTATCAACATTCGGTGAGTGGTAAATGTATAGCTAATTATGAGTCTAGTTCCGTACAAGACAATAAGCTGCTAATAAAACAACTACACGATAATATGCTTTTGTACGAAATCATTACGGAAATTATGATTTTTGCTGTTGTTCCTCTTTTAATACTTCTTGTTAATATTCGAGTAATATTCGAATTGATATCGATGAAGAAGCGTCGACTTTCGTCTAACAATGTTATTCCTAGACTTCAAAATAGTGCTGCAAGTACGACGACTCTGTTGATTGTTAGTTTCTACCTTTTATGTGCAACCATTCCAGCAACAGTTTTTCAATTGTTAAAATTTAACAATTTCCCGAAAAATTTATGTATTTTGGATGAGGAAATCTTTTTAAATTATGAATGGAAAACTCATCTTCTTCATACATCAATCCAGGTTCCTTTCGAAATGCTCGCAAGAACATATTATGCTGCAAAGTTCTATATCTATGTCATCACAAGTCAATGGTTTCGAAACCAATTGAAGCTAGTGTTCCAAAGGAGAAAATCCAGACTCAACAACATGTCGAGGATGACTTGTTCCAATCTCCCATCAACTCGGGTCAGTTTAATTATCAAGCCTCAAAAAAACGAAACTTAACTAAGACGAAAGATTTATTGATTATATTTTTTTGATTATTATCAATTTTTATTTGATTTAAATTTTATTTTATTAATATTTAGTTGGGAAATCATTATTAATTTTGTTGTTCGAAATTATTATTTTTTTGTAGATAAACTTAATTTTTTATTAATTCAATAAATTATGATTGGGAAACAGTTCTTGTAATGTGTGAAAATAATATTTTTAATATATATGTTTTGGCTTGTATGTGTTCAATCAGGTCTTTCGTTTTCAACTTGTTTTGGATTATTTTGCCATCAAGACTGAATTTTATTTCAAACCAACATGATAGAGTCTATGAGAAGATAAAGTAAAGTCGAATACCACCAGAACTTTCAGTAACAGAAGAAAGAATGTGACAGTATGAAAGTTCTTCCGCATCCAGAATGGGCTTCTAACATCATGAAAGATTTCCAATTGGAGTAATTCGAGGAAGTTGAAGAAGGCCTATAAAAAGTCTTGAAGATCGTTGCTAAACCAAAGACTAGTATTTATCCCTAGGAAATCTCATCTCTATGTATTGCACGGATGGATATTTCTTTAAAAATCTTTCTCAGGAGATAAAATTTTCCCACGAACCTGAATTCACAAACCCGTCCCTTTTTTATAAATTTATCAGGATGACCAGAACTATCCTTGAAATATTTAATAATCAAGGCCGTTGATTACCGGAGACCCGTATATTGGTTTACGGCTTATAACTTTTGAACGAAGAGAAATTTTTTAATGCGGTTTTTTTCTATATATTACTATTAACTTTTCTAGTCTAGCTCTCTCGCTTTCTAGTCCAACTCTATTCAATTTATTGCATCAGAACAAAACTGGAGCATGTGGAAAAGTGAGAAAAAATCGTAAAGGATTGCCAAAATTCACTGGAAAATCACGATAAGGAGATGTTCAATGGTTTTCGTCTTCAGCTCTTCTAGCAAAGAAATGAAAAGACAAACGAGATGCCTACATTTTATCGACTGTAATGGAATAGAAATTATGAAGCCCGCTCTAGTCATGGAATGTTCGCATAAAATGGGAGCTTTTGATGAAACTGACAAGCAGATATCATTCTCTGCTTCAATTATGAAAACTTTGAAGTGGTATAAAAAGTTATTCTTTCATATGATGGATATGATGATATTCAATTCGTATATAGTTTACAGAATTAAGCACAATGCTAAAGACTTACAGCTTGCTCAGTTCAAATTGCTTTTGGTTAGAGAAATACTTCAGAGATATGGTCCTTCAGAGAGAAATAGAGTTGGTAGACCTTCTAATGCTTCTACACCTTTGAGATTAGTTTCTCGTCACTTTCCTGACAATGTTCCACAAGATCCAAAGAGTAGAGAACGAAGTAGAAGAAATTGTATTGTTTGTAGTGCGAAACAAATTCGACAACGAAGTTATTTCATGTGCCTTGACTGTAATGTGCCATTATGCGTACCAAATTGTTTCCGAATTTACCACATTAAGCTTCATTTTGATTTAGATGAGTGATAAAAACCGATTCTAATCAGTAAAATATAATAATACTGCAATATTCATTGAAAACTCTTGTTTGTAGCT
Organism: Girardia tigrina; assembly: GCA_001938485.1. NCBI lineage: Eukaryota > Metazoa > Platyhelminthes > Tricladida > Dugesiidae > Girardia > Girardia tigrina. The sequence goes on along the minus strand of MQRK01027873.1, from coordinate 5,391 downwards.
CAAAAACTCATTTTTGTAACTCTTATGTAATAAATATTTCTAAGTATTTTTTAAAATTTTTCATGCTGAATTACCTTTGTTACGTCTAAAACTTCAATAAAATTAACATATCTCCAAAAAAATCGATAGTCAACTGGTTAATGGCTATTTTGCATAAAATGGAGCCGGCAATCAGTTGCTTGGCGCATCTTTTTTGCTACTATCATATCCAATCTGCTTTTTCCATATTTTTTTTTTTTCTAATTTAATCCATTTTCCTTTCTTAATACCATTACATTTTGGAAGAACCTCATTAACATTTTTTCCTGATTGCTTTTCAGTGTCAGTACCAGTTGAATCGTCAATCAAATATTCCAAAGCTATTACTTTACCAGTTGTAATGATTTCAATGTTCGTGGTAATGATAACACTTTTTTTCTTTTATTCAGTATCACTTTAGGTAGATATTTGATTTATTTTGATTATTTTTATTTTTAGAAAAATATAAAAAAAATTTCGATATTAATAATTGAAATTTTGATAATCGAGGTTCTACTGTATGATATACAAAGCTCTGATTAAATGGAGCTCTATGGGTATAATTTACTTCTTATTAAAATGTTAACCTCTTATCGCATATATGATCCAAAATAATTTTTTATAATTTTATTACCCTTACTGTATAGCTTACCATAAATGGGCAAAACTGTTTATTTGGATATTCTACATAAAAAAATAAAAAATACGTATCTCTTTATTTCTCTTTTCCTATATTATATTTTAGAAAATCATGCAGTAAGGGGTTAATCATGCAAATTGGATTTGTACTTTTTTTTATAGAATTGATAATCCCGATCGAATTTCCCGTCGGCGTTGGAGAGTCTCTCGGATACCATGTTCGTTCTGTACACAAGGGACCAACCCGGTAGTGTGGTAATTCCCACGAGAACAATACTCCTGTTCAACCTCGACACCTTCTGATGTTTGTGTGGATTTCTTATTTCTGCCTTAAATAACAAAACCCCTCGTTCTTTATCGTGGATGATATCTCGGACGGTTCTCCTGAGAAAAAAACCGTTCCGTTCAACATCTACTTCAGTTCCTGGTGCTGCAGTTCCTTCACGATGTTTTTTATTAACCCCATATAGAGTTTTCGACCTGCACGTTGGCTAAAAATCCCTCGTTAAATTTTTAAAATTAGAAATATTTTAGTGAAGCAATTATGTTTTTATATCAAAAGTTTTTCTAACATTCGCGCTCGTTATTGTACAGTTAAATACAAATCAATAAACTCAAATAAAATCTTACACTATTAATTTCTATATAGTGTTCTTTTTGTAATTTTTATTGGTGTTGCTTTCATCATCATTCCACAACAAAATCTAATTGTCCAGAAAACCAGGAGGTCAACAGAAACAACATATTAAATATTTTTTCGTCAATCGAATACCGAATTCAAAGTTGACTTCACTCAAATGTCAATCGTAAATATATACTTTGATGTTGTTAAAGAAAATCAATGTATTATGTAAAAAGATCATTAAACATTAATTCACGATATATACTGTTGGTGGTTCCAAAATATTATTTAAAATTCTTAATCAAAAAATCTTGTAAAAATTATTTGAAAATAATTCACTTTAAAAAAAAATAATTTACATTATTTTAATAAAATTTGTAGAATAATTATAAATATTTTGAGATTTGTTTTAGCTATTCAGTTTTCAAGGATAGAAAATCTAGTATATAAACAGCAACAAATTCAGTCATAATCACACCAATAATTTCCTGCAACAAATTTTAAAGAAGATTCCGTGTGGAGTAAATGTATTTAAATTCTTTCCTTTTTATTTCTTTTTCTTGAAGTTGAAGTCGAACTAAGTATCCTGTATAGGAGAATAAAGTTCATTTGACTTTGAGAGTTTAACGGTTATCGTTCATTTGGAAGATTTATAGTTTGAAAATTTATAAACTGTGATCTGATATACTCGCATCGAATATCCGTTTGTGAATACGTTCATTGATACTATTGAATTGAACAATATAAAGCTGTGTGCTATTTTGTGTTATTGGAAAATAAAGTTTTGAAAAAGAATTTTTGTTTATTCATTTATATATTTATGTTGGAAGTCCTTTCTGATTAATTGGAGTCAGATTAAAGATTACAGAGTAAAGATTAAAGAATTATGTTTTAAAAAGTAAATATTTAAGTTTAAAGATTTTTAATACCCAACAGTACGAAAAACATTCTGTAAAAGGGATATATTTTTTTTCAATTGATTAAATAAACTACTCGTGTGTTTTGTTCAAAATCGAAAAATAAACGTTCATTAGTAATGACTCATTATTTTTTCTTGAAATTCACGACTTACTATTAGTAAGTTACTAAATGCAATGATAGTTGTAGTGCCCTACGTACTGACATGGCGTGATTATTTTATTTGCGTTTACTTTCGAGTTCTCTGATGTTTCTTTCGCGTTTGATGTGTGTGTTTTCATTGTTGATTGTGCTTTCGAATGTTTGTTTGCTTATTTATTTATTTTGCAAAAATGAACGGGATTTTTTATCTAAAAATGTACTTTTTACTGATATTCTTCCTGTTCAAGAATTATTAGAAAAAGCATTTAATAAGCCTGATAACATCTATATTTCCTTTGCTCTTCTCTCATTATAGTTACAAACAATTCCAAGGAAAATTGAAAGATTCTGAGATTCAATTTTCAATGTTCATTCGGGAATTCAAAGGGATTATTTTATTTGCTCGAAACTCTCAAGATTGATTCATGATTCAACTACACGAAAAATCAACTGGTCATTCGAATATGCTTATACAATATAACAGATTGAGGATTATCATAGATATAAAATCTTTATGCCAGTTTGAATATTGTGCGGAGAAAACATTCGACATTTGCTTTACGATTCAGAACTTCAAATTATTTATTCGAATGTAATAATAAATTCAAAAATAAAAAATCAATGAAATTAGAATAATTAATTACTGACTTACTGTCAATAAATTGGATATTATGTATGTTATATTTTGTCTTTTGAAATTAAACGTTTGACAAGTATTTTTTTTATTTGCTCTGTTTATTTTTTGACTAGTTTTTTTTATTTGTTGATTATTATTTTTTTTGGTATTTTATTTTTTATATAGTAAAAATAGTGTATTTGCAGATACACCAAATACACTATTTTTACAATAGTGAACAATATATCTAATCAATCCATGATGAGAATTCACCCAATCGGGAGCCATCAACCTCATCAAGCGATGGGATCCCGGAGCGATAAAATCGAAGCACAGACAGGCCCGCCGGTTGTACACGGACCAATATCTCCGAAAGGTGATGAATCCCGAAAGAGGTCACTTTAATTTCGTCACTCGATACACTTAATGGACCCTGAAAGATGTTTTAAATGTTATTGTATGAAAAATGATAACTTTGTTTAGAAAATATTTCTCATTGAAAAATTTTTTTATGACCTTATTGAAGGAATTTACAAATGTCAAAGAATTCGAACTATTGTTTACTTGAAAATTATTCATTAAATTTTCGAAGTTATTAATTATACAAAAAATTATTTAATTGAAGAATTCTTCAGCTTCAATTTCAGTGAAATGAGTAAACATCTTTAAATTAATCTATAATTTGATATTATAATTATGCTCATTCTGTCGTAAACTCGTCTGTCGTGGATGAGAATTCTCAACAGTAATTTCTATACTCTTAATTCTAACTTTCAGTTTATTATATTACAATATTATTCTACTACGATACTCTTACCATTCTTTTTTTCACTAATTTTATAAGTCTTATTTAGCTTTTAAATGGCTCTTTGCTTCCACAGTAAAAGTTATTATATATCAAAATACATATTCTGCTCTATTGGAATAATCAAAAATTTTAAATTAATTATAATAAATATCCTAAAATTGTACTAAAAATACATAGTAGATAAAGCAATAATTTTTCAGATTTTCCCCCAAGAAAAATGAAGTTAGTTAACCTAATTTATTTTAATTGTAGCGGACAAACTTACTTTAATTGACTGAACATTGACGAAACTAGCTGTGAGATTGTACTTCTCGTTCTCTCATTAGTGTTGCTTTAGAATTTTCAAAATTTTACCAGACCATAAAAATTAATTAATTTAACTGGCTTTAATAGGCCTAGGTTCGATCAACCATTCAAAATTTCTCGACCATTTAACTTATGTAAATAACTTATGTAAGTAACTTTCGTAAAACAAAATTATTAAATAAAATTAAAGTTTGCGAAAATTTAGATAATTGTAATAAAAGGTTTCTTGATGTATAAAAGTTTAATAACAAAAATCAATCGAAAAAATCGTGAACAAGATTATGATTTACCGTATTTTCCTCCAAATAAGCCGAATTTCCGACCCTAAATTTTAGACCTAATTTTCGGGGGTCATTTTATTGACCGATCATCAACTTTGGACCAAAAAATACTGGAGGTCAAATTTATCTTTAAAATCATATATTTAATCTCACAATTGCTGCAGAGTCATTTCTGTTGAATAAACTCTATTTTTAAATTATGAATGACATGCATTCAAAGAAATTAGTAATGAAATTCAAAATCTCAGAAATTTATTGAAATCCATCAAAGTAATCATCTTTATCGTCAGAAGCACAAAATAATTGACTTCAATCCTCGATAGAGACTTGGTTGTCGTACGGGTCATTCTCTAGTGTTCTTGGCTGAGCAAGTGGAATTTTTTCTTCTTCGTCATCGTCGAACCACAACATGTCATATTTCGCTCCATCCATTGCATTTGAAATGCTACATTTTTTTAATGATTTCTTGACAATTTCATCACTAATATCATACCATGATTTCACGACCTACTCACATACGGTAGCTAGGGCTGCAGCACACATATTTCCATCAGCAGTAAAATTGTAATCGACGTAAACCACATACTTATTCCCATATTGACATAGTCTGTCTTTAAAAGGTTTATTTAAACATACAGCTAAGGGCTGTGTCACCAATGTCAGCCGACCGAGAATAACTGCAATATCAGTAATACATCTTTTGATTTAGGTTTTAACTTTTTAATCCAAATAGAACATATTATTTACCGTATTTTCGCCAAATAAGCCGAATTTCTGTCAGTAGGGAGAAAATGGGCATTCGGCCTACCCCCCCCCTAGCCGTAACCATGGCAACGGTATGTGTTATCGTGGTTACCATGGCAACCGTCCCGGTTACCATAGCAACGGTCGCGGTTACCATGGCAACGGTCGCGGTTACCATGGCAACGGTCGCGGTTACCATGGCAACGGTCGCGGTTACCATGGCAACGGTCGTGATCATCTTAGAAACGCTTCTGATTGGTTCCCGGTACCCTAGCAACGGTCGCGATTACCTAAAAAC
>MQRK01027848.1:0-11501 GCA_001938485.1 Girardia tigrina | reverse complement strand
ATTTTCATTTGTGTTTTCTTGTGTAGTTGACTCTTCTATTCGATCATTCACAGGATAAGTAATTTCTGCATGGTCACTAAATTCAGTATATGGTACAGATTCAGGTTTACTTAGAGTCTATTTTCTGCTTTTTATTTTCGGGTTTGTCACAGGATAAATATTTTCTTATATCCATTCTAAAAGGAGAGGAATAATATGATTAAAAAATTTTACCAAAGTAATTTTATATAAATCATGATTCATGAATAAAGTGTTTTTCAATTTCAATTTTCTAAATTAGAAATTCTAATAATATGTAAGGATCGACTTCCGTTTTGCCACCTAATTTCAAAATATTATTATTAAAAAAAAATAACTAAAAGCCTTTTACTTAGATTTTAGACTAAAATAACTTTTTTCTGAGACTATGGGAGATCGACATAGTACAATTAAAATGATAAATTATTCAAGTTTCCAGGGGGGGCAACTGCCCTCTTTGCCCCCCCTTGGGGACGCCCATGACCATATAAATTAGCAATATTTTGATTTTTCCTCTGAAGTTTCAAATTTAACTCATTTAGATGTTTGGTAATATCAGCCATAAATGCCAGAACTGAGAGGAACAAAGGATTTTCCATTTTTCTTTCTAATTCCAATGTGTCAGATTTAATCTCATTTTTAAGAAACACTGGAGTTTCTTTTCATAATGCAAAAAAAACGTTCTAGGCATTTTCCAGCACTAAACCATCGAATTTCTGTGTGCAAAAGTAAATCCCCATAAGCAGCATCTATTTCACTTAAAAATGTACAAAATTTACGGTACGTTAGAGATTTATTTCCCCCTCGAATGATGTTGGTTATTTTAACCACGGCGTTCATGACATTAAGTTGCCTCAAAAATTTACCGCAAAGAGCCTGTTGATCTATAATGTAATGTATGGTGGGACAAAAAATGTTATTTTGTTTTAAAAGTCCGCAAAAACCACTTCCTGTCACCGTCTAGCCTTTGCTCCATCGGTAATGATACAGGAACACTTATCAAATTCACCGTAGCTTGTAACAGAACTGTAAACCGCATCTCAAAATTAATATACATAAAAGTAAATATCATAAATTGTTTATCAACTTTTTTGTATTGTTGAGTTTTTGAATTTTACATAATAAATAATAAATATCTAGAAGCGAGCCACACAGAATGGACTCGCGGGCTGCATGCGGCCCGTGTGCCACAGTTTGGACAGCGCTATATCAGAGTATAAATAATTATATTATTTAACTGTTTTATTTAAAAGCAATTTCGAAAAATATTTTGAAAAGTAATATGTTTTAGTTATATCTTATAAAATTCTCATTAAAAATAAATATATGTAAGTAATGGTATACTGTATTATTTAGAGTATATGGCATTCGAATCGAAATTCAATTGGAATTCTCAAAAGAATAAGGAAAATAATGCAAACTGGATGTCTTCTATATCCACTCCAAATCTTGTAGACATGCCTGATAATCAAATCTATAATGAAGTCATTCCGAAGAATGACTTACATAACACAAACAAAGTTGACGAACATATGAGATCAGTTGGTTGTGAACTTAATCGCGAACCTTTAAAAGCCAACAAACGAGAGATTGATGCATTTCATTCAAGTAACATGTATAAATCCTGTAAGTCTATAGATATTTTCAATGACGACAAACACAACATGAATACAAAGGAGAGTCGAAAGAAATCTCCAAAAGATTATCATTCACGAAATAGTGAAAAAGAAAACCATCAGGTATTTACATTCGACTCCAATACATCTACAACAAACAGTGCTACGAATAATTCCGGTCTTAGTAACGGATCAGGAAATCTTACTTCAGACAGAGACAGTGTCACTAAGAAAAACGGTTTTTATGTTCGAGCTTTATTCGAATTCGATCCAGACGTTGAAAAAAACTTACCTAGTCGACCTCTAGCTTTTCTCACAAACGATATAATTTTGATTGTAAATTCTGCTGATCCAGATTGGTGGCAAGTGAGCATTATTTGGTTTACTATACCTTATTATTTTTCGTTGAATGATTTCAGATAATAAGAGATATAATTAGGAAACATTGGTATTTTATTTCATGATGTATTCGTAAATTTAATCTGAAATGATTGGGTTGATTCGTCTCAAATACTTGAATGTATTTTTATTCAATCATTAATTATTATTGGTTAAAACTCAAAGGACACTCTTTAAAAAGTTAAAATACGATAAAAATTGAAGACACTGCATAGAAAGTTTATTTTGAGGAGTTAATTAATTTTCACTTTGCTGATAGGGATTTAAATTATTTTAAACTTTAAATAGATTTACAAAATATTAAATCTGTGTAAAATTTGAATATTTAAAATTAAAGTTGAAGATGTTTTCTAATTGTAAAAATTATTTTAAAAAATGTTTTAACGATTTAAATTTAAATTAAAAAAAAGAAAGTTTTATATTAGGTTGTTGCAAAAGGAATGCAGGGTTTTGATTTTTTTTGTATTTACCGCAATGTTATACGACTTAAGCTTGTATGATGTTATGAGTCATTCGAAAGCTTAATTTATACTCTTTCAGATATATTTGTCTAAAACTTATTATAATGTTTCTTTTGTTAATGATTTTGATTTTAATTGCAGATGTCAAAGCGTAATTTTCGCAACATTTACTTCTAAGAGTTCAAGCTGGGGCATAATGCAGTTCAAACTACTCGAAACATTAACAAAGTTTTAACACTTTGAGTGCGATGATATTCATATATAATACTCATATGACGCAGACGTCTGCGTCATGTCGCACTCAAAGTGTTAAGCAACGGATGTGTCAACGAATGCACAGTGCAGCACTGGTATCAAAATTTTCTCTCTGGCAATACCAGCCTGGAAAATAAGCCTCATGGCAGCCGCCCATCGACGATTGACAACGACGAATTGAAGGAGCTGGTGGAAGCCTATCCACGCAAAACTGTTCGAGCACTCGCAGAAGAGCTTAATGTTGATCCGTAAACCGTCGCTCGACACTTGAAGCAAATTTGAAAGTAGAAAAAGCTCGATAAATGGGTGACTCACGAATTGAACGAATGTCAAAAAAATCGTCGTTTTGAGCTGTCTTCTGCGCATCTTCTACGCAACAAGAACGACCCGTTTCTCGATCGGATTGTGACGTGTGATGAGAAGTAGATTCTCTATGATAATCGACGACGTTCGGCACAGTGATTGGACCGCGATGAGGCTCCTCACCACTTTCCGAAACCGAAACTCCACCACAAGAATGTTATGGTAACTGTTTGGTAGTCTGCAGCCAATGTCATCCATCACAGCTTTCTGAATACGCGTGAAACGATCATCGCAGAGAAGTACTGTCAACAAATTGACAAAATGCATCACAAGATCAGACGTGTGTGCCCGAGATTGATCAATATGAAGGGGCCAATTCTGCTCCACGACAACACCCTTCCACACATCGCAAAACCGACCCACAAAAGCTAAACGAATTAAGCTACAAAACTCTGTCTCATGCATCCTACTCACCGAACCTCTCACCCACCGATTACCATTTTTCAAGCATCTGGACAACTTCCTCCAGGAAAAATGCTTCAAAAATCAAGACGATACCAAAGAGGCATTTAATGCTTTCATCGCATTCAGAACTCAGGAGTTCTACACGAGGGACATCAATAAACTTGTTTCTCGTTGGCATAAATGTATTGATTCTAATGGTTTTTATTTTAATTAATAAAGTTTATTCTTGCTGAGTTCCATTTGTTTAAAGTTTAGGTTCAAAAACCTGCATTTCTTTTGCAACAACATAATAATTTAAGTTAAATTAAATATTATTTTGGAATAAGATTAAATTAATTATTTAAAGCAATGGCTTATAATTAAAATTGAATTAAATATTATTGTTAATTTTGAGATCTTTAAAGTGTAATTGTGATTTTAAAAAATGATTACTTAAATCATAAAGATCTGTGAATTGATTATTAACTTAGGAAATATATATATATATATATATATATATATATATAAAATTGTTTCGAATTTTCTTGATAATAAAAAAAATTATTGTGTTATCATTAATCAAAATATTGATGTAACTGACATAGCGCCTGAAATTAGTATAGATATATTTACGAGTCAACTTTTATCGGAAAAGTTACAACAAGGAGACGTTTAATTCTTTAATATTGCAGAGATATTAAAGTCCATAAAAGGAATCATGGATGTCTGTCTGTTGGAAAGACATCTGAGATATAAATACAAAGCGGTTGATGATCATATTAACAACACAATTATTATTTTTGACATTATTATTATAAATTGATTTTTCCTCAGGACAATTATTAACAAAACTTTTGTAGGTTTGCATTATTCAAATTGATTATTAACTTATTCAAATTATCTACGTGGTGCGCTCAATAAGGAGTGAGCCTAACATACAAATAATATTCTGATTCAAATAAATTTTTTTTCATAACAAGCAAGTTATTAAAGTAATATTTGTGATATTTGTTTTAATCTATTATTTGTGTTTAGGTTAGAGAGTGCATAAATTCGAAAATGTCATTGAAAAACGTCCAATATCGAAGCTTTATTCGTTTCTTGTTAATGAAAGGGAAAAGCCGGGAAGAAATATTCCTGGAGCTTAGTTCTGTTTATGGCGAAGAGAGTCCATCCATATCTACTGTCAAACGATGGTCAACCATTTTCGAGATGGTCGAACGTCTGTTTTTGATAAAGAAAAGTCAGGTAGGCCACGTGAAATTGGCGAAGAAATAGCGAAAAAACTCAAGAAAATCGTGCAGTGTGAGTGACGACGAATCACCACCAGAGAACTGACAATGCGATTAAATGTCAGCACAGGTACCATACAATCACTGCTTGCGGAAACTGGAATTAGAAAATTGTGTTCACGCTTCGTGCCACGGTTTTTAACAACAGACATGAAGGATCGGCGATTGATGTGCTGCCAGGAAAACTTAAACCTCTATGAACGTATTGGAGACCGCTTCTTACAGAATATTAGGACAATGGATGAAACGCCACTTGACATTTATGTCCCAGAATCAAGACGAGAGTCTCAAGAGTGGAAGCTGCCATGGGAAGGGTGTTCGAAGAATATGCGATCATCAACCTCTCACAAAAAAGCTGTCATGCTCACCACTTTTTGGGATGCAAATGGAATGATCCTTGCTGATTTTGCGGAAGCTGGTGTTCGTATCAACAGTGAATACTACTCCCAGCTCGTGCTACAGGCCAGAAAGCTGAGAAGGAAGAGCAGAGTTTGTGAGTTATATTATTTGCACAACAATGTACCCATCCACACAAGTGGGCTGTCAATGTCATCAATTGATGATTGTGGCCTCACACTGCTCTCACACCCTCCATATAGCCCGGATCTGGCGCCTTCTGATTATCATCTCTTCAACCACCTCAAGGGAGCTCTCAGGTATCAACATTTTACTACGAAAGAAGACTTGAAGAATGCAGTCTCAAATTTCTTGACTCAACAGCCACCGAAATTCTTCGAGAAAGCCTTTCTGGACCTTGTTGTGCGCTGGAAAAAATGTGTTGCTGTGAATGGAGATTTCTTTGAGAAATGATACCTTTATAACTTGCTTGTTATGAAAAATAAATTTCATTGGAATCGGATTTTTATTTTTATGTTAGGCTCACTACTTATTGAGCGCACCACGTAATTCAGAATTCGATTTTTAAATATTTAAAAATATGTCTCACAATATCTGTAAGAAGGGAGCGACAGTTTTGGCAAGTAGCTTCCCCATTGGTGAAAAACCTTACAGCACTTCTCATATAAGAGATGACAGCATGGGTCAAAACCATTGTCAACCGGCTTCCGTAACATTGAAATCTGACATATGCTACATTTGTCTTGTAGATTCATTTCTTAAACTTATGATTAAAATTAAACTGAATATAATATCAAAAAGTACCTGAGAAATTTAAAATGTAAAAATTAAATTAAAATTAAAGAATTGTGAAATATTTTTGTTATTCTTTGAAATGCAATTTTTATTATTTAAAATACAATTTACGAATTTAAAATACAATTTTTGTTATTTGAAATATAATTTTAAAATTTGAAATTCAATTGTTATTCTTTGAAATACAAGTTGAAATGGTGTATAAAGAAGAGATTATTTTTCAACGTGTATTATTTTCTAAACCTTATGGTTTCAAAGTTGATACAAATGAAACTGATACATGGAATGAATCGATATTAAAAATATTTTTGTGAATGTATTTTAAAAATGTCCTTCAAAGAAATCTTCTAAGTCAATCAATATTTATATTATTTGATAGCTCCTTAAGGAATTGAAGTATTTAAGGAATTTGGAAAAAATATATTCTTTTGGGACAGTTACGTATAAAATCTTGGTACCAGAATTATTATATCAGTTTATGCTCGAAATTTTTAAGTTTTTTATTTTTTTTAATGTTAAAAAATGATTTATCAATAACGAATTCCAGTAATAGCAATTTCAGAAAATAAAAACAATTTTTGAATAAATAATAAACATTGAAATAAATGGTGGCGGGAGTGACAGAAATTAGTGGCCGTTGCTGGAGACTCGCAACTCTCTCGGCAACATTCTCTCTCTGTCGATGTTTCGCAGACTCCATTTAACTAAAAAAAAACAAAAAAAAATTGTAAATAAAATATAATAAATTGTAATGTAATATTTGCAAATTGTACAAATGATTTATTGTTATTTTTATTTGTTAAATGTGTACCGAGAGAAATTATTTCCAATTTGATTGTGTCAACTGTAGTAAATGTTCTCAGAAAAATATGAGCTTTTAATCTGAAATTTATTTAATTAAATAAAATTATTATTTTTTTAATTATTATAATTAAACGATGGTATCGATGGGCACAAGGGCTATATGTATTTGTGAGTGTGTATTGGTGTGTGTGTAGTACTGAGTGAGTATGTAATGTTGAGTGAGTACTCAGGAGTGTGTGGGGGATAATAATTAAAGGGGATAAGTATAAAACAGAATGGAGAATGTGTTGCTTACAGCATTCGATAGTTAATTATCAATGTCCCGCGACATCTCATCAAACATTAATTTTCAAATATATAAAAGTAAAATTAAGTGAAAATAATAAATTAAATTAAGTTTTATATATTAATGAGTACAATTTTCATTTACTTATAGCAATAAAAATAGAAATTGTAAAACGATCACAGTTTTGTTATCACAGTTGATCGACATTGCCCGTGATAACCCGATCCGTGCCATTTAACCAGATTGTACCTCCTTATTTTTATTTTAATAATAATGCTTTTCAATAGATCTACAAATGCTAAATTATATTTAATGTACTATTGGTTTAAAATGTATTTTACATTGATCAACAATCGATGGACTGAAATCTTTAACATTAATGTTTCTTGAGAAGTCTTTAAATTGATGTTTCCGGTTATCGTTGATTATTTACTCCTACTGTCGTGACTGACAAATAATATAACTCCTGTTACGGAAGCGAGCTGGTAAAACCTAAGGATTTTATCAACTCGGTTACGCAACACCGTATTTAACACGACGAATAAAACAAAAATGGAAAATTAATCGAATAACAAAATTATAATATTATACAACAATTAAACGGAAAGATAGGAGGCTAGGACACAAAGATCACAAAGATAAGGGAGAGGTTAGGCTGAGTAATAACGGGCAAAACGATAATAATTACCGTAAAAGTCAAATTGTCGTTCCAAAAAAAATGAGCCTCGAATCGATTCAAATAAACGTCTCGTCAGGTCCGTTGAAGATAATTGGGAGATGTCTTTGATTATGTCCCGATTTGATATACTGGATGGGTTGGGGGTTTCCCAATGAACGAAGGTTTAATTATAAACCGCAATGGAATATTTGCGTTCTAGTGGTTGGGTCCGCTAAATCAACAATTTAGCAGACGATTGTGGCCGAACGGATGGTTGATTTTATCGGCTGTTGATGACACTTTTCTCGGAGTCAGAATCAGAGCCAAAAATGGATTGCATTTGATATTTGCTATTTTTGAATTACTGATCAATCTTTTATTGATCGTTTTTAATTTTTAAACTATTGTCATTGACAATACAATTTAAGCTTTATGTTTTAATAATATGGAAATAAATGATATCATTAAAACTGAATGGCGAAAATTGCGAGCGATATTCATTCTTCGAATTCACATCGACATAAAATTGCCTCTCAATTAATAATTGAATAAACATTACCTATCGAAGGTAGAAACAGAAAATATTCCATTGAAATTAACAAATTGCAAAAATTATTTCCAATTAAAATTCGTTAAAAAAACATTTCTCATAAAAAAATTCCACGCAATAAAAAAAAATAATACGTGTCAAGTAAAATAAAATAAAATGTCATATACTGCAAAAAGAATAGAGGTTTTACATAATCACAAAAATGAGTAAAAAAAATCATAAAATCTCTACATGTCAAAAAAAAGGTGATACACTACAACTCCCACTCGGATAGCTAGGCATTTGTTCGTTCTATAACATGTAGTCTCATACCGGCCATACTCATGCCGTCTTGCCTTTGACCTGTCGCAACCCCATCAAGGATATCCTGTTATGAATTTCCCCATCTCGAGTCTTATCCCAATTTATCAAAATCAAGCATCGTCAAGCGCTACAAGACTTTCTTTACTTTGTCTATTCGTGATTTCGTGCATCTTTTTCTAATAAGAGTAGCACTACTACCAGTGTCGATCTTAATATTCATCTTCTTCCCGTTAATTAACGCTTATCGGATCAATAAATTCTTACTCATCACTTAAAATGAGTAAATTAATGGCGATTGAAAATTTTTAAGGCAATTTACTGAAACCTGACTGGCATAGTTGTTATGGAGCATTTTCGCTTTTTATAGGAGTAACTATTGTCAGTAGTAGCTCCACCACGTCATCTAACTGTACCATTTGGTACTATGTCCTTTCTTGGGCAGAGGTTTAATCTAGACCCTCTTCCCTTCTATCGTTTACTGATACTTTGCAATGGTATTTAATATGCCTGACTTTGTCGCATTTGAGACATTTACACTTACACATATTTTATGAGTGTCCAAGCCAATCACAATTGACACATCGAAGTTTGTTGTTAATGACTGCAATCACTTATTGGTTATGTTTCTCAAATGATATCTTTTTAGCCATGTTGACTTCACCTTGGAATGTGAAATCATCGTCCAATCTTGGTTGTACTTCTTTCTTTAAAATAATGTTATGTTGAAAGAGTAATATTTGTTGAAAGAGTCAATATGGAACTACCGGTGATGTTTTTTTCTAAAACATATATGACAATTATTCCTCTAAGAGATAGTGTATCTTTGAAACAGTGCAGTAATTCTGTTAGATTTTGATGAAAAATAATTGTACCAGAAATATTTATCTGTCCTCAATAATCTTTGGGCATAGGCGAATCTTGGTGACATCAGCCATCGTCCAGAGGTTTCAAGTCGTATAATGAGCGACATTAAATTTTGCATTATTGTTTAATTAATTGTCGTGGGAATATTATGTTGAAATTTTTGAACCGAAAAAACTGTGAACTCGAAACGTTATCTAAGATTCCTTCAACATTTTATGAGTATTCGACGACAAAGTAACTTAAATATCATGTATGACGATGCCTGGCTACACAAATATACGATGATGGAGAAGTTCCTTTTGTAACACAACATCCATTGTGTCCCTCAATTTCGATACTCTTCTGGTACCAATCTAAAGGACCGATTTGTTATTCACAACATGGAAGCTTAATTTGCATGTTTCACTATTTAGAGCATTCTAAAGGCTTGTGATTTTCTTAATTACTTCCTTTATACCATTTGTCGGCAGTCACCTATTAATCAGCTTGTGTGTCTACGTAACGCTTAACAAGATAGTATAAATCATATTGTAGGGAATGTTTAATGCAAATGCATGCTTGTATGATGGGATTTAAAATGCTAACACCCCTAAATAATTAATATTTTTAAGTGCCATAAAATCAAATTAATTAATTTAATTGGTTTAAATTCAATAAAAGACATTTTTAATATTAGTTTGTATCGCAGAACTCTCATTGAGTGATCAAAGACTGTTAAAAGATATTTTCATAAAAATCCAAAATTTGGAAACTCAGTTTTGTGTTCTCAATAATAATGACGGATATTTGTCATAAATCTGCAAATTTTGTTGCATTTTTCATTTATATTTTACTTCATTCTCCAATCTATTTTCCTTATACTATAATTCATATTGCATATCACTTATGTCTGTAATTCTTGTCAGTAAAATGTTCTAAGTGCCATCATTAATTTTTTTTAATAAAATTGAAATTTTTCCTGATAACTATCAATATATTAATATAAATATGTATAAATATAAATGATTCTGTATATTATAAGTCTCCTGCAAATATTTAGTTAAATAGATATTTAATAATATAAAGCTCATTATTTATTTTATATAATAAATGGTTACACGTCAAAACCGTGAAAGACTAAACCGCGAAAATTAATCTCCATAAATAGCATATAAACAAAAAAATTAATATAACCAAAGAATTTTATTACATACAAATTTTAATCAATAAATATTTTGAGCTAATCAGACGTTCAGATCGAAATTGTGTGTCGGTCCTTGGAGATAATCTAATATATCCCGATTATCATAATTGTTCACAATTACTTCGATTCGTTTTACAGTATCTCTATAGAGCTTTCTTGAAGGGGTGGGTTTTCATTAGCAATATTAACTGATTTATCATAAAATCATTGATACTTTGTTCATCCTTCAATCCTTCGATGAATTTCCAAATTGTTGGATGACTCAACCCTAGTAATTGACTGAATTTTCGGTGCAATCCTTCAACTGAATTATTTGTTTTAGTGATTCCTTCTCTTACGGCATCGTAACAGTTCCAAATTGCATGTTCAAAATGCGGCCTGCAACGACAATTATTTCTCTCGGTTCTTCTAATGCAATTGTCTTCGAAATAATCCAATAGTTCTTGAATTAAATCTTCTTCTTGTTCATAGAATGAACTCAAAACTAATGTTTCAAACGCTGTGACAATATTATTGATAGGTACATAAGCTAATGTCGGAATTTGCCAACTTTTTAGTGCATATTCCGGATCGGATTTATACTTTTCCATCAAATCTTGGATCACTGTATGTCTTCGCTGTTTTGTCTTTTGCGGTTTTGGGGTGCAACCATAATAATTACACACGGTTTTCAATGTAATTCATGAAGTCAATATTAAATTTTGTCAATATTTGGTTCTGGTTGAATTGTTTTTTCTGCAAAGAAACTGTAAAGGAAAGTAACTTAAGGTCATTATATTCATTTTGAAATTTTTAATAATATTATTAATAAAAAAAATTTTTATAAAAACAACCACGTTTTTCAAGCATTACCAATGCACTAAAAAGAGGAAAATAATTTTTTTCTAAACATGTGAGAAATTTTATACCTAAC
>MQRK01027837.1:513-13619 GCA_001938485.1 Girardia tigrina | reverse complement strand
AATATTTATGAATTAATTTGTGAATATTTATTAATTAATTTGCGATTATTTATGAATTAATTTGCGAATATTTATTAATTAATTTGCGATTATTTATGAATTAATTTGTGAATATTTATTAATTAATTTGCGATTATTTATGAATTAATTTGTAATTATTTATGAATTAATTTGTGATTATTTATGAATTAATTTGTGAATATTTATGAATTAATTTGTGAATATTTATTAATTAATTTGCGATTATTTATGAATTAATTTGCGAATATTTATTAATTAATTTGCGATTATTTATGAATTAATTTGTGAATATTTATGAATTAATTTGCGATTATTTATGAATTAATTTGTAAATATTAATTAATTAATTTGTGATTATTTATGAATTAATTTGTGAATATTTAATTAATTTTTTTGTGTCAAGTGGCATAAATAAAGGATTACGGTTCTTACAAATGCTTTTCAAATTTAGTATGTATCTGTGTTTATCGAGTGAGTATGTGATGAGGTTTATTTGGATTTTTTTTACCCTCTCTGTATAACCTGACATTTCTCATAGCTTACTCTCTATCAGAATGATCCTCAGATCCATCCTTATTGGCTATATTACTTTTTTTCCGATTAATTTACATAATTTTTATCCAGGAATCTGATACAATGCCTACATGGCATATGTAATCGGGAACAGGTGTATCAGATTTGCTACAAACCGAAAGGTTTCATATTAATGTACTTTTTTTTAACGTAGATTTGTGATTCAAATCGTTAAAACGTATTTGGTTCAGAAACATTCATTAACGTATCTGTTTAACTATGTGAACTCATAAATTTCTCATTTGTTAAATTTTTTAGGGTAAATTTTAAAGTAAAAGGAGCGGTTAATAGAACAATATCAGGGGCCTCTAATTGATAGAACAAATCAACTTCAAATATGTAGTCTGTTTCAAACAGGAAATTTGTCACAATACAGATCAGATATAAGTAACCAAAATCACTAGACTTATTTAAAATACGAATTTTGTAATGCATTTATAAAAAAATTTACGAAAATATAAAAAAAACTTATTAATCTAAAAACCGAAATTAACTCTTAATGTAAAAGTCTTTTTCAGAGTAAATATCGGTTATTAATATAATAAGTTTTTTTTCATTAATATTTCAGTACAGAAATTCGTTGCACTTTGCCGCGGTTACGTTCTTTGACAACAAAGTGTAGCTGATATAAATGTATTTCTTTTTAAGAAAATTTAAGTGAAACTAAAAACATCAAAACATTTCTTAAAAAAGCTTTGACAAAATTTGTTTTCAAAAATATCAAATTAGCGTTCACAAGACTCAATAATATGATAATGTTTTGAAGACTGTTTTGAGACATTTTAAATTATATCATTATTGCATTCATCGATTTTCAGATTATTTGGATTTTATTTGAACGTTAAAATTAAACGAGATCGAATTGACAGTGAGAGAGAGAGCTGAAATTATGCATGAATTGTCATTCTCGGTTACAATACAATTTAGAACAGTTGCAACGCTACTCAATGATTTTGGTAAAATATTCATCGATTTTGTACTTGAATATTTTGAGGATACAACTGGAAATGAGGTGAAAATTGGCGTATCGACACATGACCGACGAGGCTCTGGATATCGATATTTTCAGAAAATAGATTAGAATGACGTATGGCATCGTATGGAACGGCAAAAGAACATCCATCATGTTCCCACAAGCTGATGTTTATCCGGTTTCCAAGCGTATCCTCAAAATATTTAAAAAGATACAAAATCGATGATTGTTTTACTAATATCAGTAAGCAGCGTTGAAATGACTAATGAAGATTGTATTGTCATCGAGAATGAACTTGTATTCCAAATTTCAGCTCTCTGCGGTATCGGGAAGTAGTCGAATATTTGATAGCAAGATTCGAATTTTTACAATCAAGCAAACAGTGAATATATATAATTGTTATAAAAATCGTCCGGGAAATTTATTGTTAAGTTATTCATGAATATTTGAAATTGGTTTTATCAATTTTGCATGTTAGGAGGCGGAGGTAAGGGTATCTGGAATAAAAACGACGTAGACTATGGCGATCTTGAACTGGAGTTAGATAAGAAAGATCCGTGCTACGAGTCTGATGATGTAAGTTTAAAAATTATGGTCTTGGATGAAAAATATCTATTATATAGGGTTTCCCAACAAGAGCTCCGGATTTAATTTTAAAACAAAACCAATTAATTTTTTCAATTAAGCAAATATTTTTATTTCAACTTAAAGAAAAATATTTACAATTAAGCGTGAAAACAGCATCAGTTAGGTGGCCACCATGAAACCTCGGGCACAGGGTTATTCTTTTGTTGAAATTTTTGAAAAACGTTTTCGTATGTGGCTGTATTTCACCAATAACGCGCCGTATTTCGAGCAATGGTCTCCTAATCCAGAGGTGCACAAACTAGGGGGCGACCTAAAATTTTTTAAATTGTTAGAATTTACTAACAAAGTTTTGTTGAATATTTTTTGTTGTTTTCTACCAATTCAAGTAATTCCATCATCTAAATCCATAATTAACGTTTTTGTTGTAGAACAATCATCAAGAATAAACTTTCAAAGTAAATATACTCACAAATTAGAGATGTGCATTAGAGATATGCTATCTGGTATTCTGCTATGTTGTAGCTGTTAATTATAAATAATTATCACAATTGCCATTAAAAAACAGCGATAAAAAACAACTAAGAAATGGAAGTGACATTTGTACAATAACAGATTATGAATAGGGTTATTGTGGATTGAAATGTATTGGAGGGAATGACCTGATGCTGACAGTTGAGTGGCATTGAGAAACTGGATCTCGCTCGACAGCACTCAAGTTCTCAGTTCATCGTTGTGACGACGGAGGTCGTTCTCACTTATAAAGTCGTGTCGTGGAGCTCGCGTCCTCGAACGACAACAGAAATTCCCCACGAAAGTGACTGCAGGCGGTGTAGATCAAATTCTCTGCAATGTGGTCAAGAAACAATGACACTACGTCGCAACCACAAAAGGAATAACCGTAATTCGATGGCTCTTTATTCAATGAGTTGGGGCTGCCATCTTGCCTAGGAACGCCAATCCCAGATACACCAAGCATGACGAATATTTTGTCAAACACATTTCCAGACACTAATAGGGATCGAACAACGAACGACATCGAACATGTATTCAACAAAGAAAATTAACTCCACAAAGATTAAAGTCAAACAAAAAGTTATCGATTTTTGCTAAAGAATTATAACTTTTGTTTCCATAATATTTAATTTACAAGACACAGAAAAATACATTTTGTTATTAAAAAGGTTGATCTAGTGGCATTATGATTTTTCATTAAATTAAGGGCGCCAAAAATAAATATTTGAAAATTGTGCGCGAATTAAAAAGATTGTGCCCTCTGTCCTGATCCATCGGCGTAAATTGGGTCGCAAATCTTCTAATTAAACACCTCACTGTCTATTTATTTGGTGAATAATTGCGACCGAAAACTTGATGTAATGGGACGAATGCTTTCGCAAAACTCGCCATTTTTGTAAAATGTTTTAATAGTAATTAAACGTTGTTCGTTTGCGTACTTCTCCACATTATTGAATCACTTAGTCTGTACGTGATAACTATTAAAACAATCGTTGTAAAACTCATATTGATAAAATGACGCCAAGTTAAAATCCGATGCTCTTGCTGGGACACCATAGATAATTATTACTTATTTATTTTATATTTATTATTTTATTTATTTTCTATTTGTTACTTAACTTTTCTAGATAATCTATGATAAATCGAGACACAGTTCTTTATATCTTTTTATTCTAATATTTTTCTTTTAACCTCTTTAACGTATCACTTTTTTCTTTTAACACATTTTGTTTTTATAGATGTACTTTATGTGGCTTCAACTACAACTACAGAAAGACATTTACAATATTCATCAGTATGAATTGTTCTTGCTATTGTTTCTCTTAAAGTAAACTGAACTGATAATTTTATTTGTTTTGACAAACCATTGTTCTTTGTACCTTACTCGAAAATGAAGTAGTATTAACATTAAATAATAATAATTTACCAATTTAAAATTAATATTTAAAAATCTATTTATAATTCTGGGTTTAAAACAATCTATTTAATTTATTAGATTAATTATAATTTATATTTGTCGATTTTTCCAGGATTTTAGAGAGTTCAGAAAAGAGCGTATAGATAGACACAATAATCATTGTCAAATTAATAAATTATTTTTATTCACCAATTTACGTACTTTTATTTATTGTGATTTTGTATAAATAATTAATTATTAAGTAATTATTTGATGCATTAATACAATTCCTTGTTAAACTTATTTGATATCAAAACTAGATTATAGATAGTAAATGCGATACTGATCAGATATTGCGCAGAGGAATGTAAAACCTTGGTCAAGAACCTTCGTCAAGAAAATTAGATCTGACCAAGCTAAAGTTAAATTAAAACTAGTGTCTTAACTAAAAAAGAAAAAAGACATTTTATGATTATCGGAAATTACAATACTGTTGGAAAAATATATCATTGAATGTAATATCAAATAAAGCAAGTTACTATCACATTTGAACTATTTAAAAATTTTAATATCAAGTAAATTATTACTATTTCTGACACCAGTGTTATCATCAAAAATTAATGTGGACTAGAAATTGTTTTTATTCAGCTGAAATTACCTTTTAATCACGTAAACCAATAAATACAAAGAAATAAACGAATGTTTAAATAATAGTGATTATTAATCTCAAACAATATAATGAAAAGAGGTCACAGAAGAAGTAACTACTGATCACAAATTGACAAATGAGGTACATTGATTATAAGGAAATACGAAATAATTTATATATTCTTTGAAAGAAGATAGTCTTTCAAAAGATCGGCACAATGTCAAAGAAGGAATATCAGTAACTTTTCATGTTTCTTTAATGTCTAGGTAGTTCTGGAATGATTGTAGTTCAATATTTTTTTTGGCTACTAAATATTATTTTTTTTGTGAGATGTGTCTGATGTTGGATATATTATTAACACATGTTCTTTTGCTTATTATTTACTGCAACTAGTGATATTTCAGTGTATTCAGGTCCGTATCATTCTCTCTGGACTAGGATACAAGAAAACCTACTAATGTGCCTAATTTGATTGTTAATATTTTGAATACATTTTCAGCATCTGCTTTCAGAAACTTACTTTTTTCATTTTTCTTTTTCGCCTTCTTAAGTAGGGTAATCATATCGAATGGTGTTTTGACATCGATCAACCAGAAGTCCTTAGTATCCATTTTTGATATCTAGACATTTTCGCGTTTCTTACTACCAGATCATTTGCAATCCTTGTCCGTCTCAATATTCAGGGTTGGTTTTTTACCTTCTATCAGTTTCATTATAACAATGTGTCAAATTATTGTAAGTAGACTATTGCTTCTGAATCTATATATGCAGAAAATGTGGATCTGCATTTGTGTACCTGCATCAGATCTGCATCATGCTCAGTAGAGCGTTTCTAAACTCAGCCTTCTTTGCAAAAAGTTTGTCTACAAGCTATTTATTTTTCACAGCGGACGAATCAGCAATATTCATTGTTTAAACTGACAATGTAAAAAAGTTTTATATTAGTATTACGTATGGACAGTTTGCTGATATTCCAGCCATTTTATTTACTGCACTTATTGAAATATAGTTAACTATATTCTATGTAACAGGAATGAAATATTTGGTAATTTATTTGAGTTTAAGGTAGTAAAAATTTATTAGTAGTAATTTTTAAGTGTAAACAAGCTTATGATTGTAATTTAAAAATAATTTATTTGAATAATATTATTATTAATATTATTAATAGTTATACTATACCTGACCAGCCTAGCATTCCATGAACAAAATAACGACCTTAACTGAATACCTGACATGTTTTATGACAGTAGTCACTTCTTAGTGTCTTTTAGTAGGATATGTACTCTGCAATGTGCATATTCCTGATTGGTAACGTGTCGCAACAAGTTCTACACTAACAACCAGAATTCCAACGAGATCTTTCTAGAGAATTAACTAAATGCTATTGCTTTATTTCTTAATTTATTGTTACAAAATGAAAAAATTCCAATTAATTAAATTCATTTCTTTTCTCGATAATTCTCCTTCACGTGCATTTACTCTTAAACTCACATGATGATTCTATTCTATCTGTGACTGTTAGGCGAATTGAAAAAATGATATTGGAAATGAGTAACAGCAAAAATAAATAGGGACACAGATTTACATACCGTGAGGCCTGTTTATGTAATCTAGAAATAACTCTTGAATCAAGCGAGAAGAATCTACTTAAGCTATCAACAGTCCATCTTTATGAACCAGTGATATTACGCAAGCTACCATAAATGATTGCATGACTTTTTGATGTCATCGAAGTGTCTGTCAGTTGATAGTTTTTGCTGTTTCAACATAATATAGAACTAGTTATAGGTAATAAGATAACTTCGAACATTGGATACAAACCGAGTTTATACATGGTCAGCATATATTATCATTTAAAAACATGTCTTAATGATAGACAAATGAAAAGAATTTCAGGAAATTATATTTACGGCTACGTTCTGATTTTCTTAAGTTATATAATGTAATGTATATTACCTGGTGGAAGTTTTTTAAAAGATCGTTTCATGTTTTTGATTTTTCAATTTTTCTTTAATAAATTTTGTTATTCATGTTTCTAAATCTATATTCACTTAAATGATTTATTATTTTCGTTTGTGTTTAAATTATGTACTTATTTAAAACATTAAGTAATTTTATTTTTAATAATTGATATCCATAATTCTATTAGGATTCTGTGAGTTTTGAGATAACGACTCCTACTTTGACAGAAGACGAATTTGATGAAGTATTTACTAATTGGATTAAAGAATATTTTGAAAATGCACAAGCAAATGAAGTGTTGGTTAGTGATACGAATTTACATATGTAATTGCAATTTTGATCAATGATCAAGTAACAAGCGATCCTTGATAAAGATTGTTCTAGTAAATCTAATATTTCATATCGCTTGATTTAAATATGGCATGGCTTTATCGAAATTTAAATAAATCCAATTAAAATGATATAAATAATAAGATAATGGATTACAGAGGATATTTACGTTTTATGACGAACCATGACGTTCTTACCAATAAACAAAACCATTGGTATTTTTAATGTCAATGTTAACATGAAAGAGAATAAATTATCGCAATTCATATTTAATTCAATTAATGATTGTAAACTTACAAAAGTAAAAAAAAAGAATATTATTTTTAATTTCTTTTGAATTTAATAAATGAATTTATTTTAATTTTGAAGCGTGAACTGTAGCTGATATCGTCTTTTTAATCACAATGAAGCATCAATGCGATATATTAGGTTGATGCAAAGGAAATGTCGTTTTTTAACCGTCAGCTTTAAATGAACATAACTTTCTTTAGAATTAACTTGATTAGTCAAAATAAAAACCATTACATTGAACACACTGTTGCCAACGGGTAACAAATTTTTTTATTCCAGTTTCATAAAATTCTGGAGTTCTGGAGGCGATGAAGTCGTCCAAGGTTTTTTCAATAACTGCTTGGTTTCTGAAGCATTTTTTGCGAAAGAGCTGGCTGAAATGTTTGAAAAGGGGATAGTGTGTAGGAGAAAGGTTTGGTGAGTACGGTGGATGAGGCAAAGTTTCATATCCCAGTTCGTTTAACTTCAGCATGGTCTTTCTTGCAACATGTAGACGAGCGTTGTCAGGCAGAAGAATTGGCCCCTTTCTATTGAGTAATACCGGCTCTTTTTTTGTAGTTCTTGGTGCATTTTGTCAATTTGCTGACAATACTTTTCCGCTATAATTGTTTCGCCTTGTTTTAGGAAGCTGTAATGGATTAAACCGTGTGCAGACCACTAAACAGTTACCATGACTTTTTCGGTGTAATTTTGGCTTCGGGAAAGGCTTTGGAGCCTCATTGAAATCCAACCACTGAGCTGAACGTCGCCGGTTGTCGTATAGGATCCATTTTTCGTCGCATGTTAAAATCCGATCCAGAATCAGGTTGCTTTGATTATGCAAAAGCAGAGAAGAACATACGTTGCAACGACGATTTTTTTGATTTTCGTTTAATTCGTGCGGCACCCACTTGTCCAGCTTTTTCACTTTCCCGATTTTCTTCAGAAGGCAAACAACTGTTGATTGGTGAACATTGAGTTCTTGAGCGACTTCCCGTGAATTTTATACGGGTCGGCATTAATTATCTTCTTCAAATGGTCGTCGTTAACTGGTGATGGTCGACAACCGTGTTCTTCATCTTCAAGGCTCTCGTTGCCACTACGAAACTTAGAAAACCAACGTTGTACTGTTCGTAAATTAGTGGTATGTTGTCCAAATACATTGTTAATATTCCGAGCCGTTTCTATCGCTTTTCGACCTAGTTTGAAATCATAGAATAAAATTGTTCTCATTTCCTTCTTTTCTAACATTTCTAAAATAAAATAAATACACCTTAAATTGACAACAATAATGTTATACTTGGTATCAAAATATAGAGTATAGTTTAAGCTTTAAAGTAAATTTAAATATGATTTTTTTATTAATGATTTTCTAAATATTTCAAGCAATGAATATTAAATACATTAACAACGACATTTCTTTTGCATCAACCTAATAATATTTGTCTGGCACTTCTAGTTGAATAATTTTGGGTTACCTTTTTTATTTTTTCTGTGTTTTAAATCTATTGTATGTTTAAACTTCTTAAAATCGAAGTTATTAGGAAATTCTTATTTGAGGAGGAATGGTACCATATAATTCGTTAAATGAGTTCTAAAGATTGTTATTAAAATTCATGATTATAAAATAAAATTACTTTGATCGATCAGATTAAAATTGATCAAGTGTAAAAGGAGAACTAAGTATGATATTATGATTACATTACAATTTGTGTGTACATGATAATATGGGGCTATCAGATAATGTGTGATGATGAAAGCTTTGCCTTTGTTTTGGTGATTTCACACTAACCTTTCTCTTGAGCGCAGATAAAACTAAAAATTTTTGTAAATAAAGCCAAATTAAACCTCAAATTTATTATGATTATTTATGATTTCTATTAAGAGTACTAATATGGTTTTCATTATTTTTATTTGTATGCATTTTCTAAAAATACCTATCAAAATATATATATTATTAAAAAAACAATTATCAAAAATTAAAAAATTGTTTGTTTAAATAAGCAGATTAACATATATAGAACATTTTGAATTTTAATAAAATTTAGAAACTCGCTTTTGGTGTTTTTTATAATGATTCAAGATCACGATATTATTAAAAACAAAAATTTATTTCTCATAATTTTTTTAGGTTAACAAATATGAAAGTTCGTTTCACATTATCTAATATTATTCCATTAATAAACTTTTTTCTTTTAAACATTTGTTTGTATCAATAATGTAGTGTTTTAAGCGCTATCTAATACTTTTTGAATTTTTAAAAAAATTGCATATAAAATTTTATTGTAATTTTACATATGACCACCGAAGCTCCAACAAAAGAGCATTTACAGGTAGTTCTTTTATTCATGTTTAACTCAAGAAAAGTTCCATCGATTCTCAAAAAATGATTGCTGAAGTATATGGTGAAGATACAATCACGGTCAGAGTCTGTCAGAAATGGTTTAAGAGGTACAGAGAAGGCGATTTTGATCTGAGTAACAAAATTCGCGGTAGACCATCAAAGCAGTTTGAAGACAATAAACTGCAAGTCTTGATGAAGATGTTGCCCAAACGCCACAACAATTAGCTGACGTGTTAGGTGTGACTCAACAAACAATTTCAAATCGCTTGCATGACATGGACAAGATTCAGAAAGAAGGACGATCGGTGCCACATGAAGTAATTGAACGCGGCAAAAAATAGAAGAACAACGTGCGAACTTTTGCTTGATCGGCAGCAACGCAAGTCATTCATGCATCGAATTATCACTGGTGATGAGAAGTACATTTAGTTCGATAATACAAAACGAAAGAGATTATGGACAGACCCAGGAAAGGTACTAAAGATGACGAAACTGTTTCGGCGGCTCGTTATGGAGAGCAATTAATCAATCTGAACAGAGAAGGTTCCACCAAACGACATGAATAGACCACAAGACACAAGTGACCGATAATGCTTTACAACAATGCGAGACCTAATGTTGCAAAACCGGTCATAAATGCAATAAAAGAACTGAACTGGGAAATCTTACCCCACCCGCTCTACTCTTCTGACAATACTCCATCGGATCATCACTTATTTTACGGTCAATGGTTCACGGATTGGCGGAATTAGTAGTTCACAAAACACGAAGAAGTGCGAAAATTGCTCGATAAATGGATTGCGTCGAAACAACTGAAATTCTTTTTTGATGGAATCCATAAATTACCGATATATTGGAATAATGTTGTTAATTATGATTGTATTTGCTAATAAAAGTTTAATTTTTTTGGAATTTTTATTTTTTTCTAAATTGGTGTTTTTATTCTTTATTGATTATTAATTACTGATATATTATTTTTTGTGCATTTCATTTAAACTTTGCTTACGTTTGATTGCGTGTATAAATTTACATATGTTTGACTGTTGAGTTGACATTTTATATTGAAGTCCCGATGCAAACCTTCTGCCGAATTATTTATTTTTGACAATTTCTGTGACTGCTTCATAGCAATTTCAAAACGTGGAAGCCAATGGCGATTACAGGGGTCATAACAACAATCCAGCTATCTTCAAAACAATCTAAAAAATCTTAAGCATTAAATTGAATTTTGTTAGTTTCAGTATTTATTAAAACAAATCTCCAAGAATTTTTAAGGAACAAAAATTTAAGTTAGAAAAAAATTCCATTTTTTTAATAAAGTTAAATTTAAATAAATATATTTACTTTTATGTCTATTTGAAAAATCCCTCTGAAATATTTTTGATTTGTCATAATTAAAATTAAATTTCAAAAAAATTATTGTTTACTCTAAACATCATATTTTTTAAGGAAAACCTTAGTGAAGTTAATCTAGCTCCAGAACTAAGGTCAAGAATACCATATTTATGTATCATACAAGCTCTGCAAAGAAAACCAGCGCAATGTGAATTGACATCTAGATTGCTTTGTGAATTAATCGGAACTACTATCAACGATGAAGACATGTCCAGAGGTTTCGATTTAATCATCAAGGAAATGTCTGAATTGACAATTGATTGTCCTGAAGCACCTGAAGTACATTTCTGAATGATCAGTGATTTGATGAAATATTTCTTTAAAGATTGTTGGAAAGTTTTTCGCCAGAGCTGTGGCTGATGATTTATTAGCTCCAAAATTTGTACAAAGTTATAAAACGTCTGTTGAAAATGATTATCAGCTCCGTGCTTTGGCTAAAGCTGAAAATCTTTTAACTTTAAATCATGCATATGCGCGTCTTGATACAGTATGGGGTTCTCAAGGAGGTAAACGACCGACGAAAATGTTAACATCGAAAATTCGGATTCTCTTGGCAGAATATTTAGATTCTGATGATGAAATTGAAGCTGAAAGATGTTTAAGAGAACTTGAAGCTCCCCATTTTCATCATGAATTAGTCTTTCAAGTTAGTATTATATGTATTGATCAATAAAAACATATAAATTTTGATTGAATGTTTTTAATTAAAAGTGGGTACCTGGTAACATTAATAATAACATATTTATCAGATCGATTTTAAAACTATTTCAGAATGAGACCCTTGTACCCATTAATCTCTCAGATTGATTATAGCTAATCAGTGCACAAATGAAGTTATTGCTAAATTTTGTCTGACTTCGAATAATTATACACAAATAACCCTAGATTTATTGACTTTTACCGGATTTAAAATTAATAAAATTCAAAGTAAAATTATTTGCTAAAATTTTATTCATTTTGTTATAATAACATTTGAAAAAAGGCAAATAAAAATTTTACACATAAATTTAAAGTTAAATATTAAAATTAATTTACCATTGAATAATCTAAACATCTTTTTACCTATTTGGAACACAATTTATTGAATTATTTGAAGAAAATATAATAAAAAATCCTGACATTATTGCGAAAATTAAGAAAAAATAAAATTTTTTATTAAATTAGTTTATTATTTATTTAATTTTTTTGAAAATTTTATTATCATTTTATAAGTTATATTAAAAGTAATTTATTATTCGAAGTTAATAATAGTTATTATAATCTTCAGGTGTGTATTATTACGCCTATTGGAACTTTTTTGTTAAAACTTTTCTATGATAGAATTATTATTATTGTGAAAATTATTAATAATATTTATATGAAGAAAACACGCCATTTGTAAAAAAAATATTTTTCAGTACAATTAATTTCGACGGTATAACCGTTGTGAGGAGCACGTTCACTCTTAAAATTTTTGAAATAATTAATTTTTATAAATAATTTCTAAAATAAGAAATATCTAAAATCAAAAGTTTTCTAAAGAATTATAATTACAAATATCTTTAATTAATTTTAAAAAGTTATTTTCAAGAATAATTTATTTTTATTTACTAAACTTTTAGTTGGAATGAATTGTTAAATAATTGATTTAAAATATATACAAGCCAAGGAAAATTATGTGTTAAGAGAACTCACACATTTGACAGAACATTTATTACATTCACAATTTCGATCATCTCTGTAAAGTAACTACTTTACTTTCCCGATTGTGCAACAGTTGGTTGATGATATCACATCAACCCGAACTATATTGCACAAAAGAAGGTCAAATTGCGCAAATGCAATTTGATGACGCAAGCGCACAAAATTAATATAAAAAGTAATTTTGTATTTTTAGAAAATAAAGTTTTGATTTGTCTTTGTTTTAGCGTTATCATTTTAATATAAAAGGAATGATATCAAAACTGGTGTCAGAAGTGGGATTTGATGGAAGGCTTTTTTTTAAGTCTAAAGTAGAAAAATACAATTTACTTGCGATCTTATCCATTATATCTGCTATCCTCGGCAATGGGTATTTGTCTGGCTTCGTAATATCATTCAAGAGTCGATAATC